>CM049854.1:1708128-1979948 GCA_027422415.1 Schizothorax lantsangensis
TAATGATGAATATGTGTCTGATAGCAAGCCAGTTTGCAAGCACAAGGGTAAAAAACAACTACAGGCATCTTTACTCCACAGATGCAGCACCTATCCGAAACAAACACCACCACACACTCCTTCCTATTTCCGGCGTGACGATCGAGTCTGTCCACTATATCTGTGTGCCCTTGTGGACTCGCGGAAAGGGCCTGCACTACATGACGTCATCAAAGTTTGGACTCTGAGGAAGTCCACAAGTCCGGAGTGTGCCATATTTTGGACATTGCCTTAGAGCAGGGGTTTTCAACCTTTTTAGGACATGCGCCCCCCCAAGTCCCCCAAGCCCCCCCCAAGTTTGTCTAATTTCACTCGCACCCCCCCCCCCCACTTTACTGTTTACGTTCACTTGAAACAACCGACTGTGCTTACGAGGATATTCCTCAAGACAGCCACTGGTATTCACCTGCTGTCTCAGAAGGCTATCTGTTTGTGCGCGCAGGCATGCAGAAACGCTCTATCACAGCGCGTGAGTACCGCGTTGAGATGTCTTGGGCTTAAATGGCTTAAAATTACTTTATTGTTTAAATTGACAAGACTTAAAACACGTGAGAATTAAAAACTTTCTTGAGGAAGCAGCACTGGCCTGATCGTTAAGATAGTTTTGGGGGGCTGAAACCCACCTAAAAAGGGTTTAGAACCACCCCTGCCTGGTATAGCGTGCGTAATTATACTGAAACATAAATATATAACCAGTTTACCTGATTCAATGTGATGGCTGAGCCTGTTTCTGAGATAACAACATCCAATCCGTGGTTGGATTTCCGACACGACTAACCGTAAATCATTTTACACCATTCTCACTGTCGCCTAACAGCGGGAGTCAGATTGCCCCTAGCGGATTGGCTTAAGATTTGAAAGCTCGTATTCATAAATCTTCAAGGCAATGTCTCTGAATTAATTGATGCTCGCGCCCCCCTTGACAGGTGCTGGCGCCCCCCTGGGGGGGCGCGCCCCACAGGTTGAAAACCCTGCCTTAGAGTCTCTTCTCAAGATGGCCGTCGGCCCAGAGTCTCTTCCCAAGATGGCCGCCACGCCAGAGCCTCCAGCCATTATGGATGTCAAGCCACAGTATTCAGTCATCAGAGATGCCACTTCAGTGTTCCCAGTCATTGTGAATGTTTTATTTGAAGACACCCAGGCATTCCACATGCATTTGAGGCTGGTTTCCAGTGGACCCACTGCTGGTTTCGGTCAGAGTAGCAGGCATCCGACCTCAGCTCTGGTCATCACAGAGACTGTTCCCCTATCCTCAGTGCTCCCTGTGTGTTTGGGCTACACAGTGCTCTTCTACTCCTCCAGAGTCCACTCCAGCCCATGGTTCCGCTCCAGAGTCCGTTCCAGTCTATGAGTCTAGTCTAGAGCCTGTTCCAGTCTATGATTTCACTCTAGAATCCACTCCAGTCCTTCCGAGCTCACTCCAGTGTGCTTTTCCTATCAGGAGGACTATTTAAGTAGGACACTTTCAAGCACAATTGCAATCACAAGCTGAGTATTGAATGTTTGTTTGCCTTCCTAGTTTCCGTGTTTTTCCCTGTTTTTCCTAGTTTCATTACCTGTGTTTTGATTTTTGGACTGTTTACTAGTGATGCAAAGTCCGATTAATTTCCACGAACCGGTTCTTTTCGGACAGTTCGGCTCATTGAACTGGTTCAAAAAGCCAATTCATCGGCTCCTGACGTTATCAAGCAATGATGTCACTACGCATTTATTTTTTAACAACTCTGTGCCATGTTGCATCAATGAAACATTTAAATAAAGTAATTTGTGTCAACACATATTGAAACATTCAAATAAAAAGTTATTTTTGTGAACGCATATTGCTGATTATTGCCTTTCATTCACTTAAGTTAATAATGTTTCACATCTCACATTTATCACAGTTTCATTCGCGGATCCTTTATGGCAGATACGACTGACTAATATTGATTAGCCTACGATAGGATTCCTAAAGGTTTCAAACCTACACCACACATTACAGACACTGATGCACAAATGCGTATATGTTCTACATATCCTAAGTGTAAAGAAAGAATAAACCAGTCTGATAAACTCAATATAAATGAACCAAGATGGCGCCGAGGATGGCAGCCGTGTTGCGAGCTCCGAGAAAACTCTGCAGGTTTTCGTATGTTTTGTTTGTTTTTTTTGTTGTTTTACGTGTTAGATGTTGTTAGTATAACTGTCTACGATAGAGACACGCTTTTAAACATCGGTTCTTCCGTCGCGCAACGCAAACCGGACTTTGAGTTCCTGAACGCCGGTGGATTGTTTACAGACACCGCATCAGAGCCCTTTGTCTGGAACGCACGACCACGACGAAAGAAACGTAGCCGGAAAAGAGGGAAGAGAGCTGGCGTTCTCGTCAGACTGAGACGCCGTGCCTTTCGACCTCCTCTCCCAACCATTTTGCTGGCTAATGTTCAGTCACTGGATAACAAACTCTGTGAACTGCGTGCGCGCATCTCATACCAACGAGAAACAAGGGAATGCTGCGTTATTTGCCTCACAGAAACCTGGATGTCTGCAATGGTTCCAGACTCAGCCATCGAGCTTACGGGCTTCTCCGTGCACCGCTCGGACAGAACGAAAGAGCTCACAGGGAAAAGCAGAGGTGGGGGCGTTTGTTTCTATATCAACAACTCGTGGTGTGATGAAAGGAACCTACACTCTATTAAATCCTTCTGCTCCCCTGATCTGGAATTTCATACGCTTCTGTGTCGACCATTCTGGCTACCGAGGGAATTTACAGCGATCATAATCACGGCTGTTTACATCCCCCCTCAAGCCAACACAGACCAGGCACTCAGGGAACTGTACGGGAATATAAGTGATCAGGAAACCGCGCACCCAGATGCAGCGTTTGTTATTACGGGGGACTTTAATAAAGCCAACTTCAGAACAATAGCTCCAAAATACTTTCAACACATCACCATCAACACGCGTGGTGATCGTGTACTGGACCATTGCTACTCCCCCTTCCGGGACGCTTACAAATCCCTCCCCGCCCACCTTTCGGCAAATCGGATCACTCCTCCGTTCTGCCTCTGCCTGCTTATAGGCAGAAACTGAAACGTGAAGCACCCGCCCTCAGGACAATTCAATGCTGGTCGGACCAATCGGACGCTATACTACAGGACTGTTTTGATCACGTGGACTGGGACATGTTCCGGGCAGCGTCTGATGACGACATAGAGGAGTACTCAGATTCTGTAACGTGTTTCATACGGAAGTGTATAGAGGATGTAATTCCGACCAAAACAATATGCATCTACCCCAACCAAAAACCGTGGATTAACAGCGATGTTCGATCAGCCTTGTCAGCTCGGACATCTGCCTTTAAATCCGGAAACACTGACGATCGGAAACAAGCCAGTTACGATCTCAGGAGATCCATCAAAGCAGCCAAACGACAACATAAAAACAAAGTTGAAGAACAATTCAACAACAACAACCCAAGAAGCATGTGGCAGGGCATCAACAACATCACAGGTTTTAAAGGGAATAAACCAGCTACTGTGAACATTGCGGCCTCTCTACCGGATGAGCTGAATACCTTTTATGCTCGTTTCGAGGCTCATAACACCGCCCACACAGAGTGTGCTACCACGGCTGCTGCAGAAGAGGTGAGTTCACTCTCCCTTTCTGTCGCGGATGTAACTCGATCCTTCAAACGGGTGAACATCCGCAAAGCTGTGGGCCCGGATGGCATCCCATGCCGTGTGCTCAAAGCATGCGCTTACCAACTAGCCGGGGTTTTTACAGACATCTTCAATCTGTCCCTCTCTCTGTCTGTGGTTCCCTCATGCTTCAAAAAATCCACCATTGTGCCCATACCTAAGAAAAATAAAATCACATGCTTGAATGACTGGAGGCCCGTTGCTCTGACACCCATCTTCAGCAAGTGTTTTGAGAAGCTCATCAGAGACCACATCTGCTCTGTGCTGCCTGCCTCACTGGACCCACTACAATTTGCATACCGCAGAAACCGTTCCACAGACGACGCTATTGCCTTCACCCTGCACACTGCTCTCCCACCTGGAAAATAAGAACACCTATGTAAGGATGCTGTTCGTGGATTATAGTTCAGCATTTAACACCATAGTGCCTGCCACACTGGTTGAGAAGCTCCAGACTCTGGGACTGAACAGATCTCTGTGCAGCTGGATCCTGGACCTCCTGACAGGCAGAAGTCAGGTGGTCAGAATGGGCAACAACACCTCATCTCCCCTGATCCTCAACACTGGTGCCCCGCAGGGCTGCGTCCTCAGCCCACTCCTGTACTCCCTGTACACACACGACTGTACAGCTACACACAGCTCCAACGTCATCGTCAAATTTGCTGATGACACAACGGTGATAGGCCTGATCACCGACAACGATGAGACGGCCTACAGAGAGGAGGTGAGTACCCTGACTAAATGGTGCCAGGAGAACCACCTCTCACTCAACATCGACAAGACCAAGGAGCTGGTGGTGGATTTCAGGAGACAGAGCAGAGAACACACACCCATCTCCATCGACAAGACACCTGTGGAGCGGGTAAACAGCTTTAAGTTCCTCGGCGTTCACATCACCGAGGATCTCACATGGTCCACTCACACAGATGCAGTGCTGAAGAAGGCACATCAGCGCCTCTTCTTCCTGAGACGGCTGAGGAAGTTTGGAATGAGCCCCAGCATCCTCAGATCCTTCTACACCTGCACTGTGGAGAGCATCCTGACCGGCTGCATCACCGCCTGGTTTGGAAACAGCACCGCTGGCAACCGCAAAGCTCTGCAAAGGGTCGTGCGAACTGCCCGCCACATTGTTGGAGGTGAGCTTCCCTCCCTCCAGGACATCTACACCAGGCGGTGTATAAGGAAAGCCAGGAGGATCATCAAGGACTCCAGCCATCCATCCCACAGACTGCTCTCTCTGCTGCCCTCAGGGAGACGTCTCCGCAGCATCCGATCCCGCACTAGCCGACTGAGGGACAGCTTTTTCCCTCAGGCTATCAGGCTAATGAACAGTCAGAACTAATTCACCCTACATCACACTCCCACTCACACATCATGCCATACACTGCACTTTACCACCGTTCTACTGGACTACACGCACACACTGCAATAATACAACCTATCTGCTATCACTGGATACCATACAATGCACATCCATGACATTGCATATGTATAATCTGTTGCACCTTTGCACAACTATCTATTGCACAACTAATCTGTTGTAAATGTATAATCTGTTGCACCTTAACATATTACTATGTATAGATGTGTACATAATGTAGAATGTGTACATACGGTGTATTGGTAACTAAGTATGTCTTTATAGTACACTGTGTGTATTGAGTATATGTATGTGTATTTTGCACATTGTCTTCTGTACAGTCTGTAAATATGTACTGTCTATATGTAAATTGTTTTGTTTTTTTGCACTGTCTGGAGCACGCTCTCAAGAATTTCACTCACCAAGGCACTTGTGCTGTGGTGATGTGACAATAAAAGTGATTTGATTTGAAATTCTGATTTACCATATATACATCTCAACTAAATATGAAATGTCTGTATAACTTGTGCTCTTTTATGAATTTGCAGCGCTAGTTTTGAGTGTTTTTGTCTAATCAGGTGATTTAACTCTGACTCACTTACTAGTGTGCTGACTACTGAACTAGTGTGCGGACTACTGAACTAGGGAGCTGATGGAGAGATTTAGTTTGGGTTTATTTAGCTCTCTGTTCATTGTTCTCTTCATCTTAAACACACAGAAAAACTCCTGCTGAAGCGACTGAGATCCACGTGACACACTGTTATAAAGATGGAGATTATTAAAGAGGAGAGTGAAGACTTCAGGATTGAAGCAGTATTTAGTCTGAAACAAGAAGAGACTGAGGAACAAACAGGTTGGTTTCATTCTCAAAGCTCGACTCACTCATTTGATCCAGTTATTAAAATGTCCAGCTCTACAGAAATGAATGATGTTTCTGAAGAATGTGGTATGAGTGTCCTGATTAAAGAGGTTTTATTTGACACAGCCTCACGTGGACAGACATGTTGAGATCACATGACCAGACAAATACTAAGTGCACCTGAGAAGATCTCACTTCAGTGTTGGTCATTTGTTATTTTGATGTCACCCAGTAAATCAGGAGAAATAACAGAATTAAAGAAGTGATAGAAGTAGCCGAAATACAACAAGTAGTTTCAGTAACATTAAACCCAATATCTACTCAATTAAAATTAATAAAAACCATTTATTTCTATTAGGGATGCACTGATACCAAAGACTATAAGAGTCGCTCGTATAGTTTTGAATGGGGAAAAATACAACGCTCTATGTATAGTAGGGCTACACGATAAATCAAAGTGAAATCGAAATCGCAATAGCGATTAGGCAGAAGCTGTGATTGTCATGCGCATCTTTCAGTGAAGCACTGTTCTGTGATTAGTAGTAAATCTTCATCCGAAGGCCAGAGAAACTCCAAATCCGCCCGCAGAAGAAACCCAGGAAATGCCAATCACTGCAGCTGAATAAACTAGGGATGTTCATTTTAACCGTTTAACCGTTAACGACCGATAAGAATTTCGACTGATTAATATTTATTATTTCATTCAGAAATAGGCCGACGCAAATTACAAACATTATAATAAACACTGTAAACATAACTAGGCTATTTTAGTTCCCCTCACTCCACAACAAATCCTTTCAATTAACAGTAAGCTATTTAGAAAAGAACAATAATTAAACATGTAAGAAGCTATAGCTATATAAACGACAAACCAAAACAAATTAATTTAGGCTAAAACGAAACTGAAACCAATGTTGGGTCTCGTTTGACACAAAATCAAATGTTTCCGTATTCATGATGTATTTGAATGCCAAAATATTATTGACCTTTTATGTAGCCTGCTTCACTCGTGTTCCAATATCCATGTAAAACAACATGTTTTGCATAACTTCACGGTGATGACGCTTAACGGCACAGATTTGACTACATATTTAAACTGAGCAGTGTGTTTTTTCCATATGTTTGACTGATTGTTTTTATAATGATAATGAACAGGCTGCATTGTGAAGGTAAAGCTTAACTGTGTGCGCATGCGGCGCTGGAGCAATCACTTGATTTTTTTTCCTTCTAACAGTGGAAGCAAATACTCCTTTTAGTCATGAAGATAATCGGAATTGTAAAAGGTTTGCTTTTATTTGTGTACATTCACAATAAAAACTAATCTTTGCACTTTTGTAAAATAAGCCTAAAAAATAGGAACGCCGCGTTCTGCGTCTGGTTTCCTTTCGCGCAGCACAAAAATGAACCGAAAATATGCATAGGCTACTTGTTGCACAGTTTTTCTTTCGTTTTCTTAAATTATTATTTACAGTCAGGTCCATAAATATTGGGACATCGACACAATTCTAACATTTTTGGCTCTATACACCACCACAATGGATTTCAAATGAAACGAACAAGATGTGCTTTAACTGCAGAATGTCAGCTTTAATTTGAGGGTATTTACATCCAAATCAGGTGAACGGTGTAGGAATTACAACAGTTTGCATATGTGCCTCCCACTTGTTAAGAGACCAAAAGTAATGGGACAGAATAATAATCATAAATCAAACTTTCACTTTTTAATATTTGGTTGCAAATCCTTTGCAGTCAATTACAGCCTGAAGTCTGGAACGCATAGACATCACCAGACGCTGGGTTTCATCCCTGGTGATGCTCTGCCAGGCCTCTACTGCAACCGTCTTCAGTTCCTGCTTGTTCTTGGGGCATTTTCCCTTCAGTTTTGTCTTCAGCAAGTGAAATGCATGCTCAATCGGATTCAGGTCAGGTGATTGACTTGGCCATTGCATAACAGTCCACTTCTTTCCCTTCAAAAACTCTTTGGTTGCTTTTGCAGTATGCTTTGGGTCATTGTCCATCTGCACTGTGAAGCGCCGTCCAATGAGTTCTGAAGCATTTGGCTGAATATGAGCAGATAATATTGCCCGAAACACTTCAGAATTCATCCTGCTGCTTTTGTCAGTAGTCACATCATCAATAAATACAAGAGAACCAGTTCCACTGGCAGCCATACATGCCCACGCTACCACCACCATGCTTCACTGATGAGGTTGATCTTGGTCTCATCTGTCCATAGGATGTTGTTCCAGAACTGTGAAGGCAAGGAACTGCTCATGATCCTAAGCATACCACCTCATCAGTGAAGCATGGTGGTGGTAGCGTGGGCATGTATGGCTGCCAGTGGAACTGGTTCTCTTGTATTTATTGATGATGTGACTACTGACAAAAGCAGCAGGATGAATTCTGAAGTGTTTCGGGCAATATTATCTGCTCATATTCAGCCCAATGCTTCAGAACTCATTGGACGGCGCTTCACAGTGCAGATGGACAATGACCCAAAGCATACTGCAAAAGCAACCAAAGAGTTTTTGAAGGGAAAGAAGTGGACTGTTATGCAATGGCCAAGTCAATCACCTGACCTGAATCCGATTGAGCATGCATTTCACTTGCTGAAGACAAAACTGAAGGGAAAATGCCCCAAGAACAAGCAGGAACTGAAGACGGTTGCAGTAGAGGCCTGGCAGAGCATCACCAGGGATGAAACCCAGCGTCTGGTGATGTCTATGCGTTCCAGACTTCAGGCTGTAATTGACTGCAAAGGATTTGCAACCAAGTATTAAAAAGTGAAAGTTTGATTTATGATTATTATTCTGTCCCATTACTTTTGGTCCCTTAACAAGTGGGAGGCACATATGCAAACTGTTGTAATTCCTACACCGTTCACCTGATTTGGATGTAAATACCCTCAAATTAAACCTGACAGTCTGCAGTTAAAGCACATCTTGTTCGTTTCATTTGAAATCCATTGTGGTGGTGTATAGAGCCAAAAATGTTAGAATTGTGTTGATGTCCCAATATTTATGGACCTGACTGTAAGTGAAAATATATTTCTCGTATAGTCCTATTTATTCGTTATAAAATATACATATAGCGCCTAGCTTTATTATGTTTTGCAGGTGCGTGATGTGATATGATCATGTGAATCCTCATGTTCTGTTGTTTGCTGATTTTTGCGCATGTAAAATTAATCCCCGGAAAACAAATGTTAGTATTTTTAACGGGTCACAGACACTTATTCTTTCTAATTTAATTCAGTTCTAATTTAAAATAATCTTGTCGGTTAACGGTTACTAATCGGTTAACGAGCGTCGGTTGTCGGTTAGGAAAAATAACCGAAATGAACATCCCTAGTGCAAAGTATAACGTAAAAACGTAATATTAATATATAATTTAAAGGGAAACAGTTCAATTTAGCTCAAAGGGAATCATTAATGAGTTTATAAACTCATTAATGATTCCCTTTGAGCTAAATTAGGGAATTTGAACAGACTCACTGTTTCACGGCGATTCACTGAACAAGCCGTATAACAAACTCTGCACTGGATATTAAAATCCAAAATATAGTGAAAACACTATTAAATATAGCACAGTAACAAGATCGGCAGATTAAGACATTAACTTATGAGCACAAAACACAAGATCCTTCTCTTTTCAATATAAACAAGGCTTTATTTGATAAATCTAAGACATGTAAACTAATCTAAAACATTCACACGTTGCAGAAGAAAGTAAGGAAAGAATGAGTTAAGAGAATGAAAATGTGATGTCCCACATTTACAGCAATATGTGCAATTGCATAGACCTGAACAACCATCAATCACTTATTTAACCCTCGCATTGAGTTTCTCAATGAGGATAAAATTTGTATTAAATGCACCAATTCAGTAAAACTGGAAGTTACTTGCTTGCGTTGCCTAAAGGGATTCCCTTTTGTTCTCTGTGGCAGGAAAGGGGGTTTCCCAGGTTGCTGGTTGGCTGATAGTTCAGTGGTCTTTCGTAGTGACGTCTTGGGTGTTGGCTGACGAATGGTCTCTGAGTCCGTTGCTAGTTGAAGTTTGAAGCGGGTGCAGTCGGAGCTGGACTTTGCGGCAAACTTAACTTTTGAACACGACACTCAACGGAAAGAAAAGAAACTAAAGTAAAAGAATATACGGATGTAACGAGACTAGGTGGTATTTCTTCTCATCAGGGTGTTAGCTGGCGTGCACGCCGAAGCACGCTGTAATGGCGCTCAAAGAACGCAGAAAGTGATGACAAAAAGCATGGCTAAAAGTTCAGAAGAGCAGAAGCGACTAAGAGGAAGAGAAAAGGAGGTGTCCTGAGTTTAAACTCCGCTTTCAGACACCTCCCATCTGGTCGTCTTGACCAATTAGAAATGATCTTAGCTAGGGGTGTTGCTCTGTTCCTCCACCCAATCAATAAATCAACAAGACTATGATACATTTGACAAAGAATTGATTGGAAGAAACATTTAAAGTATGAATTTTCAAACTCATACATACCAAACATGAATATTAACCCTTAAGGCTTAAGCTATTCTATATTTATTAAAAGCAAGACATACACAATGAGTGATTAAAACAAGGATAGTCAAATGTGTGGGTTACATACATAATATGCAGTTATGCATAGAAATGATTAGTTTCATTAAAAATGAAAATGAAAGTCTTTTAAGTTGATTTTAGGTGCATATGGAAGCAGAGTCTTTGTGAACCAAGGAATTTCAGTCGGGTTCTTTGTCTTCTATGTGTGGGGAGACCCACCCAAGAGAGTCTGTAGCTCGTGGTTTTCCAGCGTGGCACCCATGTGATGGCCATCTCTTTGACCATCAGTCTTGATTACTTGCCCCAAATTTGACAGTCTTTTTCCTGAATTGGAATTATCAATAAGTGTTCTTCTGTCTCAATGTTGCAAGCTGTTCTGTGAAAGAGGCTTGTTGGTTAGGCTTTCTTCAGACGAGTGGTGCCAGAATCTAATTTATGACGTTGTCCTGTTGCAGCCTTGCTTTTTTTTAATGTAAAATTCAATATTTGGATTTTCTTCCTATGTTTTTTTTTAGTGCATTGTGAACAGTGATCTTGTTCTGTCTGCTACAGTATTTTCTCCTCTTTGCGTCCATCTTCAACTTCTCTGGCCTCAGTTAACGGCTGTTTACAGACTAATTATAAAAATGATTGTAAATATTATAAAAATGATTGCAGTGCAGTTTGTGTGCAAGCACGGAACAGAAGATAGTCTGAAATAAAACAAAAAATGTCCGTCGATCGGTGCCTCTGTACTCCAGTGTATAAATTAAATATTTTGACAAAGGCTACTTTTGTATGCATTTACCCGTTCAGGCGGCTGTCTGTGCGTGCACTGTTCACACAGAACACAGCGCGCGAGTAACTTAGTGAATGGAGCTGTCTTTCATGCCCGAATGCTTGTTAATTGCTTGACATTTTAAATTAACAAGGCTTAAAAACACATCGATCATCTTTCATGACGACGCGGCAGTGACCCGATCGGCAAGTGACAAATCCGTCTACTGTCCCGAGCGTCCTTCACACTGGCCCCGGGCCATCGTCGAGCCCTGTTTTTTGTTATATTATTTTAAGCAAAAGGGATTGTAACAAAGTTCGTAGATCGGGAAGAAGGAGGCGGGAACCGGCGAACATTCAAACAACTTTAATAAAAATAAACAAACACAAAAGTAAAGCGGCAGCCCCTCACGGACGACTGCCGCACACAAAACACAAATTAAAATCCAGGCCTGGTCCTCTCTCGTCTTCCTCTGTCGTCACTCCTCCTTTTATCCTTCCGGAGCTCCTCCGTGGGACTCGAGACCGGTGAGTGGCGCAGGTGTCGCTCATTACCATGAACTCCACCGGCCTCGCTCCGTTCCCACGGCTCTCGGCCCCGCCCCACTCGTCACATACCCCCATCGCCCCTCGCAGGCCGGGGGGTACCCTCGAGACTGCGCTCTACTCCCCCCCCCCCCCCCCCTAGGGGGGCCCGTCAGGGCGGCCGCGGCGTACCTGGGGGTAAGGACAGACGAGGCGAGAGAAAAGGAGACGGAAGGATGAGGAGAGACAGAGACGAGAGAGGGGAGAGAGGAAAAGAAAAAAAAAAAAAAAAAATCTCCCTACGGTTCCCGGACATGCTGCCGCTCGGTCCTCAACCAGCTGAGAGGCTCTCACTCGCGGTGCCATGCGATGGTACTGGACATCTTTGGTGGACGGCCTAACGCTCCTCCGCCTCCTGGCGGACGGCGATGGCTCCTCCGGTCGAGGGTAGCCGGCAGCGAGTCCCCCGTTCCCTGCTCCTCCCCAGACATGGCGGATGGCAGCAGGCTCCGGCCTCCTGGCGAACGGCGCCGACTCCTCCGCTCCCTCTTGGACGGCAGCCACCCCTCCTCGACCCAGGAGCACGGCAGCGAGCCTTCCGTCCCACCTGATCTTCTATCGTTCCAGCACCACCGCCTCGGGCAGCCACTGACGGTCTCCGCTTCTCCGTGCTGCCCGACCTCCTCAGCACCGCGATCCCCCTCAGCAGCGAGGGCTTCTTCTGACAGCATGTCCCTCCTTCCTCCCGGGTTTCGGCACCAATGTAACAAAGTTCGTAGATCGGGAAGAAGGAGGCGGGAACCGGCGAACATTCAAACAACTTTAATAAAAATAAACAAACACAAAAGTAAAGCGGCAGCCCCTCACGGACGACTGCCGCACACAAAACACAAATTAAAATCCAGGCCTGGTCCTCTCTCGTCTTCCTCTGTCGTCACTCCTCCTTTTATCCTTCCGGAGCTCCTCCGTGGGACTCGAGACCGGTGAGTGGCGCAGGTGTCGCTCATTACCATGAACTCCACCGGCCTCGCTCCGTTCCCACGGCTCTCGGCCCCGCCCCACTCGTCACAGGGATAGTTCAACCAGAAATGAAAATTCTGTCATCATTTACTCACCCTCAGGTTCTTCCAAACCTGTATGAATGTGTTTGTTCTGCTGAACACAAAGGAAGATATTTGGAAGAATGTCAGGAACCAAACAGATATTGCCTCCCATTGACTACCATATTATTTTTCCTGCTATGGAAGTAAATGGGGGCGAGATCTGTTTGGTACCTATAACTTATCATTAGATGATTGATAGTACTCACTACAACAAAATTTAATTTGTGCCTAAAATGTTTTGAAAACAATAACTGAAATGTCAATGTACCTCATTCATGCAATTAATTCATAAAAACACACCAGAATGATTGTTTTACAGCAGCTGTATTGTTTCAGCTATTACATCAAGACTCACTTTCATATTTCGCTCTTTGAATATTGGTTTATTTAAAGTTAATTATTTTTTTCATTTCAGAGCTGATGGAAGAGAGCGAGGAGAGTGAAGAACTGAGTGAAGTGGAGGAGAAACATCATGTCAAACCTGGAGAAAAACCTTTGAGACGCTCAAAGACTAAAAATACATTTTTAAAGAAAAGAAAAGCCAATAAATCTTTAACAAACAAACATAGTCTTGAGTGTCACATGAGATTTCACACTGGAGTGAAGCCGTTCATGTGTGACCAATGTGGAAAGAGCTTCACGCAATCAGCAAGCCTTAATGGACACATGAAAGTTCACACTGGAGAAAAGCCACACATGTGATCAGTGTGGGAATAGTTTCACAAACAAAAATCATCTTAATGCTCACATGAGAGTTCACACCGGAGAGAAGCCGTTCACGTGTGATCAGTGTGGAAAGAGTTTCACACACTCAGCAAGCCTTAAAGGACACATGAGGATCCACACCGGAGAAAAGCCGTTCAAGTGTGATCAGTGCAGCAAGACATTTAGTCGGTCATCAAACCTGAAGAAACACCTGACAGTTCATACGAAGGAGAATCATTCCTGTTCTGAATGTGGAAAGAGTTTTTCACGGCTGCAGAGTTTACATAAACAAAAAAAAAACTCACACTGGTGTGAGAGAGTACTTGTGCTTTGAGTGTGACAAGACTTTTACTACAGCGAGCAGTTTAAAACTGCATCAGAGGATTCACGCTGGAGAGAAACCTTACAAGTGTTCACACTGTGACAAGAGATTCACTCAGTCAGGAGACCTGAAAAGACACGAGAAGATCCACAGCAGAGAGAAGTTGCACACATGTGATCAGTGTGGAAAGAGTTTCTCTTCTAAAAGTCACCTGAAGATACACATGAAGATCCATGCAGTGGAGAAACCACACAGCAACGTTCACAAGTCTTTATCACTGGAGTCAGTCAAGTCTCGAGTGATTTAATGGCTTGCTAAAAAAATCTCATTAAAAATCCTCATGAATTGAACTCATCCTAATTACGAAGCTCTAGACAAAATATATGATCTTCTATGATATGCTTAGTAAGGTTAATGTACATCCAGCCTGTTACTTAGGTTTTAATCCATTACAATGTACAAAACAGTTGATCTGTAATGCAATTCTACGAGAAGAGATCTACCTGATCTACCATGACACATAAGGAAATATGTGACACAGATATTACAAAACCATACAAATAAAGTCTTTCTTTATGATACAAGTCAGGGGTATTCAATTAAAGGTAATACCATTTTAAAAGCTCATTATCGTCAAATGTTTCTAAAATGTTTATTTTCTGAGGCAGATTGCCTCTTCACTGCTCCTAGCGTTTCACAGATTTAGGAGCTAGTTTTAGCGCTAAAACGCTTTGTGAAATACTCTTAGAGCAAAAATTTAGGAGTCCTAAATTTAGAACTGACACGCCCATTATTTTTCAAGGGGTGGTTGATTGCGATTTCACTTTTTTAACATTAGTTAGTGTGTAATGTTGCTGTTTGAGCATAAACAATATCTGTACAATATACAATGCAAACGGAGATATCGTCTATTAAAATTCTGGCAGTTTAATGCCTACAAAAACGACAGGTAAGGGACTACAACGAGTTACTTCCCGGGTCTGATACGTCACAGACCCAGATAAACCCCGCCCCGGGAACACGCAGCAAAGGGGGCGAGGCCATGCTGCGCTGCTTTAGAGAAGAGGAAGAAAACTAGGGATGCACGTAAAAATCTATTCATATGAATCACGATTCTGTCTTCTAACGATTCTAATGGATTCTCAAGTTTCAAAATCATTAAAGCAGCGGTTCTTAATACTGTTACTCTGTCGCCCTGCTCTGCATCTCTCTCTCTCTCACACACACACACACTCTCTCTCTCTCTCTCTCTCTCACACACACACTCTCTCTCTCTCTCTCTCGCTCTCTCTCTCTCATTCAGATCGTCAGATAAGCTCCAACAAACTGTTCCAATTATACACTTATTTTCACACAGCAATGAGAAGCATTATAAATGGACGCGCGTGCGGTTGCTGTGCTGTATTAAAGCTTTAATCAGGATAAAACCGTATATTAAAAGCTAACAGAAGCAGTAGCACTTACAAATAGCAGCGTATTTAAAAGTATGAGACAACAACAACCAAACATACCATTAAGAGCCGTGCTTGCACAGGTTCTGCACGATCCTCTTCACTAATATCCTCTGGGTCTCAATCGGGCTCAAATTGATAAGCATTATAGACAACGCCACTGTTTACAATTCAACCGGAGCACATGCCACTGAGGTGAGGGGCGGGACGTTTAGATGTGCTTTAGAGGCGGTTTAGCCAATCACAACACACTGAGCCAGCTAACCAATCTCAGCCCATCGAGGGAGGGGCTTCATAAAACCAGGAAATAAATCGAGGCGTTTGTCAGAGAAGGGACAGAGAGGTGTGGAATAAAGGTAAATTATGTGAAAAATCATGCGTTTTTAAAAAAAACAAGCATGAACACATGCTAGACTGCACCCCATAAACACAATCAAGCATAGAAAAAAAACAGTCAACCACCCCTGTGCCGACCTCATTAAAACAGTCCCATAGTGACACCTAGTGGTCATAGCAAATTGATGTCTTAAGTGTGTACCTCTAGAGCTGCCATAGTTAGTGTTGCGTCGGAAGAAATTCAACAGAACGCTGTATTTCTCTGGCATGCGGTTTGATGTTACGAAAGCCTTGAAAATATATGTCTGTGAGTATTTAGTTCAATATTTTTCTTTGTTAATAGAGTAAAGTGCAATTTAAAGAGACGTGTAGAAATTGTATTTTTCCAAAAGATAAAATTGCAAAGCAGATTTGTTTGATTGTCTATATAGAAAGCAACATGTTAAATCTGAATGTAACAATTGAGTTGTGATGCACAAGACACATTATTTGACATTTTCTTTATTTGTATGTTCAGTTTTACAGTGCTTCCTTCAAGTAAACAACACTCAATTAAAACCTGGCATCTGAGTTTTTCTTGGAGGAACCTGTTAGCTATCTGCCAAGCTAGTCCGGTTCAAGCACTCCAGCAGTCATCCTAGTAAGGGCAGAATAGTAAAAAGACACAACTTCGGACGGCTTTCTGAACTCAAGGGAAATACAAAGCCCCAGCCACCAGCGAACTCCAGCTCTCTGGCTTAAATGCAAGGCAAATAGTCACAATGACACAACCTATTGAGGAAGACGTGAGTGAACAACTAGAAATAAGATCATGTTGCTCCAGGACCTCACGTTCAAGTCGGGGTTCATCAGCCAGTGGAATGGCTATCAAAGCACGTGCAAAGGCGGAAGCAGCACGGGCGCAATTGGCATTTGCAAAGAAAGAAGCAGAGATGATGAAAGAAGAAGCATACATTGTGGAAGAAGCAGCTAGAAAGAAAGCAGAGCTTAACGCAAACTTACACACGCTGCAGATAGAAAGAGCAGCTGCAGCTGCTGTTGCAGAAGCAGAGGTGTTGGAGGCAGCTGCTGAGGAAGAGCTCGGAGAGACAGATCGTAAAAGTTCCATAAGGTTGTCTCTACAAAATTTAACACAGTTTCCCAGTGAAAGTGTTTCCTGTCCTGTCATGCAACACTCAGTCACAAATCCACTTCCAGACTTAAAGACACTCGATCTCTCTTGTCCACCAGTGCACCAGCAGAAGAAGGACAGTGGTTGGACAGCTAGCTATATGAGAAAGAGTAAAGTACAGTCAAGTGAAATCAGTGACTATGAGTTCAGTGAGTTACCTGCTCAGTATCCTAAGAAGCAGAACACTAACTGGAATTCTGTCAGCAATCCCTTTACTGCAAGCTCTCCAAAAGAACCTTACCACTATAGTGAACAGCCCCATGGTGCAAGATTCCAGCATAATGATTTCCAGTCCAGTCAGTGGCAAGCAAACCCTTCAACTACGATAGACTTAGCAAAGTACCTACTACGGCGTGAGATGGTAAGCACAGGATTATCAAAATTTGATGATCAACCGGAGAACTACTGGGCTTGGAAAGCATCCTTTCTTAGCGCCACAGAAGATTTGAATCTCACAGCCACAGAGGAGCTTGATTTGCTTTGTAAGTGGCTTGGACCATCATTCTCTGAACAGGCTCGGAGAATCAAAGCAGTTCACATTCACAATGCCAGAGCTGGCCTTAGGACGGTATGGCAAAGAATAGAAGATAGTTATGGTTCAGCTGAAGTAATCGAGAATGCTTTGCTCAAAAAGGTTGAACAATTCCCAAGAATCTCAAGTCGAGACAACCTTAAACTGAGAGAACTAGGCGATACTCTGTTGGAACTTGAAGCGGCACGAGCTGATGGATTCTTACCTGGGCTCACATATCTCAATACATCACGTGGAGTCAACCCAATTGTGCAGAAGCTTCCACTATACCTGAAAGAGAAATGGATCACATTAGGAGCACAGTATAAAGAACAAAATGGTGTGTCTTACCCTCCATTTTCTGTCTTTGTGAAGTTTGTCTGCGATCAGGCTAGAGTTCGTAACGATCCAAGTTTCGCTGATATAGCAGTTGGAAGTTCAAGTGTTGTTAAGACAGAGAGAGGTCCCCCGTATAAGCCATATACGAAACATACAGTAGCCACCAGGAAAACAGAAGTGTTTACAGATCTTGAAAAAACTCATTCAAAGGCTACAGAGAAAAAGGTAAATGACCCTGAGAATCAATGCCCTCTGCATAACAAACCCCATCCGCTGAGGAAATGTCGTAGCTTCCGAGGCAAAACATTAGATGAGAGGAAATCTTACCTCAAAGACATGAACATCTGTTTCAGATGCTGTGCGTCATCCAGCCATTTTGCCAAAGACTGTGATAGACCTGTACAGTGTAAAGAATGTAACAGCAATCAGCATCCAACTGCGTTACATCCAGGTCCAGCACCTTGGAAAGCTAGCAAATGCACCTCGATTGAAGACCAAGGCGGGGAGCAACCAACAACTGAAGCCACATCAGTGACATCCAAATGCACTCAAATTTGTGGAAATGGTACAAGCTCAAGCTCATGTTCCAAAATATCTCTTGTCGAAGTATATCCAGCAGGACAAAAGGAAAAAGCTATCAAGGCCTATGTTGTTCTTGACGAGCAAAGCAATAGGTCTTTGGCCAAAACCCAATTCTTTGATCATTTTGGTATTAAAGGAAATGGAATCCCATATACTCTGAAAACATGCTCTGGAATAATGGAAACAGTAGGTAGACGTGCAAGTAACTTTGTTGTAGAATCATTCGATGGTAAAACCCGAATCTCCTTACCCACCTTAATTGAATGTGACATGCTTCCAGATGACAGGTCCGAGATACCGTCACCAGAGATTGCTAGACACCATCCGCATCTCAAAGCTGTGGGAGATGAGATCCCAGCTGTCGACCCCTGTGCAGCAATTCTCTTGCTTCTCGGCCGAGACATACTGCGAGTGCATAAGGTTCTAGAACAGCGCAGCGGACCTCACAACGCACCCTTCGCGCAACGTCTAGAGCTTGTTTGGGTGATCATCGGAGAGGTGTGTCTTGGAAGAACACACAAACCTGCTGATGTCAGTGTTTTTAGAACTAACATTCTGAGTAATGGTCGCTCATCCATTCTTTCACCATGCACTAGTAGCATATTTGTAAGGGAGAAATTTGGCAACGCAGTGTCGCATTGCAATCCTCGAAGCGATGTAGCTACAGCTGTTTCTGATACAGAGGACCTTGGCAGCAGTGTGTTCCAATGTACATCCTGTGATGACAAAGTAGGATTGTCAATCGAAGACAAGGTATTCCTTGACATTATGGACAGGGAGGTCTATATGAATGACTCTAATTCATGGGTAGCGCCATTGCCCTTCAAACCAAATAAGCCTCGCCTACCTAATAACAGATGCCAAGCCGCCAGACACCTTGAATCTTTACGACACACTCTGGAAAGAAAACCAGATATGAAAGAACACTTCTTCAAGTTCATGCAGAAGATGTTTGATTCTGATCAGGCTGAACTTGCACCCACAATGCAACCACAGCAGGAATGTTGGTACTTGCCCATTTTTGGTGTTTACCATCCACAGAAGAAGGGTCAAATACGTGTTGTATTCAATTCCAGTGCTAAATATGAAGGTACCTCCCTCAACGATGTGTTACTGAGTGGACCAGACTTGAACAACACACTGTTAGGTGTTCTCATACGTTTTCGAAAGGAACATGTGGCTGTCACGGCAGACATACAGCACATGTTTTATTGTTTCATTGTCCGTGAAGACCATAGAGACTTCCTCAGATTTCTATGGTTTAGAGATAATGATCCAGACAAACAGATTGTGGACTACCACTTGAAAGTGCATGTGTTTGGGAACAGTCCGTCACCTGCTGTGGCCATATATGGTTTGCGAAGAGCTGTTCTGCTAGGAGAAGACAAACATGACACAGAGGTGAAACAATTTGTGATTCGGAATTTCTATGTGGATGATGGACTTGCTTCGTTTCCATCCAGTGAAGAAGCTATCACCGTGTTGAAACAGACAAAGGAAATACTTGCAGAATCAAACATCAGACTACACAAGATAGCTTCTAACAGTAGAAATGTTATGGAAGCATTCTGTCATAATGACTTGGCCAAGGATTTGCAAGACATTGAGTTACCATCAGATCCCTTACCTTTGCAACGAAGTCTGGGACTCATGTGGAATCTGCAAACGGACACTTTCACTTATTATGTGTCAAAGGAAGAGAAGCCGTTTACCAGAAGAGGCATCCTCTCTGTGGTCAACAGTCTTTATGATCGTCTGGGTTTCTTAGCCCCTGTAACAGTACAAGGCAAGGCGTTAATCAGAAAACTGGCCAATGATCAATGTGATTGGGATTCTCCCATACCAGCTGAAAGAGAAGATCAGTGGAGAGCGTGGCTTGATTCACTTTTGAAGCTTGAACAGATTCAGATTGAAAGGCCATACCTTCTGGTTTCAGAGTACTCTGTATCTTTGCAGACGCATCTACCATGGCCATATCAGCTGTAGCTTACATTAGAGCAATTGACACAGAGGGATGCAGCCACGTTGGCTTTCTTCTGGGTAAATCCAAGTTAGCTCCTCGTACTTCTCTAACGGTTCCACATCTCGAACTTTGTTCTGCAGTTTTGGCTGTGGAAATGGCAGACTTGCTGACCACTGAGCTGGATATTGAACTGCAAAGAGTGAAATTCTACACAGTCAGTAGAATTATCCTAGGTTACATTCACAACACAAGCAGAAGGTTTTACGTGCATGTTGCCAACAGAGTTGCTCAGATCAGAAGGTCTACTCACCCAAACCAGTGGCAGTTTGTCAGTACAGACCAAAATCCTGCAGACCATGGAACACGTCCCATATCCCCAGAGCTACTGAGCCATACAAACTGGTTTACAGGCCCTGAGTTTTTGCACACAGATGGACTGAACGATGACACATTTCATCCAGAGATCTACAACCTTGTGGAGCCAGACGCAGATGCAGAGCTACGGCCACATGTGTCAGCTTTAGTCACCAAAGCCTCGGAGAAGAAATTCGACTCACAGCGATTTACACGCTTCTCCAGCTGGAAAGTACTCACCAGAGCCATGGCTAGTCTTGTACGTAAGGTCAGATCCTATTCTGGAAACCTTAACTCCAAAATGGATGAATTAACACAAGCGAGGATTGTGGTTATCAGAACTGTTCAACAAGAAGCATTTTCAGAGGAACTGAAGTGCCTCACAAGAAATGAAGAGGTACCCAAACGCAGCATCATAAGAAAGTTGAACCCCATTTTGGATGAAGATGGAGTAATACGAGTCGGAGGACGTTTATCATCAGCTGAAACATGCTGGGAAGAGAAACACCCCATCATTGTTCCCAAAAACAATCACATCGCTACTCTACTCGTCAGACACTTTCATGAGCAAGTTGCACACCAGGGTAGGCATTTCACAGAAGGGGCTCTTCGGTCAGATGGATTATGGGTAATTGGAGGCAAAAGACTAGTGTCAAGTGTCATACATCATTGTGTGATTTGTAAAAGGCTTAGAGGGAGGCTGGAAGAACAAAAAATGTCCAACTTACCATCTGATCGAGTTAACCCAGATCCTCCATTCTCCAATGTCGGCGTTGATGTGTTTGGTCCGTGGAACGTCTATGCTCGACGAACCAGGGGAGGTCTTGCGGAGAGTAAGCATTGGGCAGTTATTTTCACATGCTTGGGAACACGAGCCGTGCATTTTGAAGTGATTGAGTCACTGTCATCCTCAAGCTTTATAAATGCATTGAGAAGATTCATTGCTGTCCGAGGACCCGTCAGACTGTTTAGGTCTGACCGTGGAACTAACTTTATTGGGGCCTGTAAAGAGCTTAAGATAAATGCAGAAGATCCAGAGTTTAAAAGCTATCTACAGGATAAAGGGTGTACTTGGGTCTTCAACTCTCCTCATTCCTCACATATGGGTGGGGTGTGGGAAAGGTTGATAGGGGTTGCACGGAGAATTTTAGATGCCTTGCTTCTCAAGATAGATTCAACAAGGCTGTCACATGAGGTCCTTGTTACTCTCATGTCGGAAATCATGGCCATAATGAACGCCAGGCCTCTGGTCCCTATCTCGTCTGACCCAGAGATACCAAATGTTCTTTCACCTGCAACACTTCTAACTCAAAAGTTAGAGACCGTGTCTGCACCAAAAGGAGAGTATGACCTTAAAGACCTCTACAACAAACAGTGGAGGCAAGTTCAAAGCCTTGCTGATGCCTTTTGGAAGCGCTGGCGTCAAGAATACTTAACAACACTTCAGCAAAGGAGAAAGTGGCAGGTAAACAAGCCAAACCTACAGGTCGGAGATGTTGTGCTTCTAAAGGATGCATTACTCAAAAGAAACGAATGGCCTACAGGTGTTATAGTAAATGCCATCCCAAGTCAAGACCTCAGAGTACGTAAAGTGGAGGTAAAGGTTATCAAACAAGGCAATCCCAAAGTGTACTTAAGACCGATTTCGGAGGTGGTGTTGTTGTGTAAAGGCACAGTGGTATAAAAATACTATACCAGACGGGGAGTGTGCCGACCTCATTAAAACAGTCCCATAGTGACACCTAGTGGTCGTAGCAAATTGATGTCTTAAGTGTGTACCTCTAGAGCTGCCATAGTTAGTGTTGCGTCGGAAGAAATTCAACAGAACGATGTATTTCTCTGGCATGCGGTTTGATGTTACAAAGCAGATTTGTTTGATTGTCTATATAGAAAGCAACATGTTAAATCCGAATGTAACAATTGAGTTGTGATGCACAAGACACATTATTTGACATTTTCTTTATTTGTATGTTCAGTTTTACAGTGCTTCCTTCAAGTAAACAACACTCAATTAAAACCTGGCATCTGAGTTTTTCTTGGAGGAACCTGTTAGCTATCTGCCAAGCTAGTCCGGTTCAAGCACTTCAGCAGTCATCCTAGTAAGGGCAGAATAACCCCTTTAAAAAAATATGGTTGCTTGTTAGGGAAATCTGACAAGGGACTTCATTTATGTTCGCCTAGCTTCTGTTTTTGCTTTTCAGATAAAATAGTGGTTTCAGTTTAATATGTTGCAGGCTCATTTATTAGTTATAAATAATTGTTAATAAATAATATTGATGATAATAAATCATAAAAAAAATATTGGGCTTGTTTTTGAAGCTGCGGTTGCTTATTTGTCTCGCGAGAGTTGGCAACAGTGTCCGTGGCAGAGACTCAAGAAGAGAACTCGAGCGAAATGTCCCAACCAAGCACCAGCGAGGAGGTTTGTAGCCAGGATCATCTTCCGCTCCATGAAACACGTTAATGCTCAGTAGTACACATGTTTTTTTAATGTATTTGCATTGTACTAAAATGTGTTCATTTTCAATGGGCATGTATGCAGCTGAAACAGGTAGCCTAGTGCATCCCAATTTTCTCAACATTAACATTTTAATATAACATTATAGTCATTATGGCCTTTAGAATTTTTTTTTTTTGAGGAGGTGGGGTAGTGCACAATAGGCCCCTGTGGCGCGGCCTAAGCTTTTGTCCTTAATGGCATTTTTTTCCTTACATTACTTTTACTTTTATACTTTAAGTAGTTTTGAAACCAGTACTTTTACACTTTTGCTTGAGTTGATACTTCAACTTCTACAGAAGTCTTTTTAAACCCTAGTATACTTCTACCTGAGTAATGAATGTGAATACTTTTGACACCAGTGCTTATAGTGCTTTTTATTTTGTGCAGCATTCTCCATGTGTAAAATAAATATACTTCTTTATTCAGTTTGATAACTTTTACACTTTGGTAACTTTTTGTGAAACATATTTATAAAGATAATTTCTTTATGTTCGAGAGCCTTTTTCGACTGTGAAGGCATCGTCGTGCTTTGGCCCAATTCTCTCGGCCAGCTACTCTGGTTGTAACAAAAGCTGGGAGGCACTTTTCAGCACCTGGGGCGGAGTCTGTACCTTCTTTAGAGGGGGCTGTCCATCAAGCCCCTCCCCTTCCTGACGCCGCTTTCTGGTTTCAGTCCGGGTGTCAGGCCGCTGCTCTGAGCAGGTACAACTGCATTTAAGATGGATGATCTCCTTTGGAGTTCTCTGGAAATCCGCAACAAAAGAAAAAAGAATCATGGTAAATAAAAACGTTGAGACCAAATCTTTGAACAGCAGTGTACATCCAATTATTATGGACATTTGAAAACAAATCTCTAAATGTTCACACTCACATCCTGAGCCGTTGTTTCTACATGTTGGTCAAGAGCTGTCTGGAGTTTGGAAACCATCTCATCCTTTTGTTTGCACATTTCACTCAGCTCCCATTCCCTTTGCTTGTGGCTCTCCAGAGCCTATAATCAGAAGAACAAGCCACAACTTCAACTACATTTTTACAGTTTCTAAAGAGAAAGAAAAGTGGAGCTTGCCTATGCAGAAATGCTGTGAGTCTGGTCCTCATACTATGTGTTAAAATTGCAGAAGCCTTTTACAGTGGCTGTTTTACCTTCTTCACCTCCTCCAGTTCATCTGACAGTCTGCTCTGGGTTTCCAGCTCTGTGAGGGAGTATGGGGCTTGGTGTTAGATCAAGTGATTAGGAAGCCTGGTAAGGTGGAGTGTGAAAACTAAGCAAGTGCATGTGGTTATCCTATTGCAAAAGCATCTGGGTCTCATAATATAGGGTTCCCACCTTTTCCATGGAAATGTTTTGGTCTCACAAAAAGCCATTTCTAGCTGAAGAAATACTAAAATAACTTAAAGAAAAAAAAATAGAGATACTAGAAAATTACTAATTAAAAAAAAAAAAATATATATATATATATATTAAAATTTTCCAGAATAGTAGGAACCCTAACAGCAAAAAATAAAATAAAAATTAACATTGAAGGGAGAGGGGAAGCACAAAACATTTCTGTGCAAGGGCAGATTTGTTGTGGGTCTGCTTATCTGCAGTCAATCGTTTCTCACCCTGTGTCTTGAGTGACAGCTGATTCTGAGTTTCACTGAGCAGTTCTGAAAGTTCTGTGACCTTTTTCTCAAGGTCTAGCAGCGTCAAAGAGACTTTAGGGTCAGAGGTCACCAAGCAGGACTGGGCATCCTGTCTGATTCCAGCCAGGTCACTGCTCATAGTGTCAAGAATGATGTCTAGAGAGACATGGTTCTCTTCCTACACACACACACACACACACACACACAAATTCACCACTACAATTGAGCATTAACAAAGAACATAAGATCACCTTTTAAAGAAAGTGTTTAGTAAGTATAGTACATAGTTTCTAAGTATAGTACAACCTGAATATCTACACTGAAAACTACAGCATATCTGTACCTCTGATTTGGTCGCAGCTGAATTAATGCTGTCGTCCTCCACAGCTGTTTTTCCCACCAGGTTCTTAAGAATCTCCAGTCTCTGTTCACAACGTTCCTCAATCAGTTCCCTCTCTCTAGATATGCGCTCACTAAAATAGAAAAAAAAATTAAAAAGACACGGAAAGCTGGGTCATCATATAGCATGACCTGTAATTTGCTTTAATTACACATAATTGAGCACGGGGGCCTCTGATCTCTGACCTGTAATCTTCCTGCATCTGTGAAATCAGCTCAGAGAATTCTTTTGTAACTTCATCTCGAACACGTGTCTCGAGAGCTAAGTGTTTGGCTTTCTCCTTCCTCAACTGCTGCTGAATCTCCTCTATAAACAGCAGCTGGGCCTTTACATACAAATACAAAACAGCCATGCTGACGCAGAAACCTCAGTGTTATGCAAACATAAAAACATGCAGCAACAATATAAAAATATTAATACACGCATCAATATTTGTGTCCTAAGTGGATGAAAAAAAAACAATAAAACAGTTAAAATATGTCTTGTGACACTTAAAGCTATGGCTGATTAGGAAAAAAACTATTATGACTATAGATGTGACTTGTGTAAGATGCCAGATCTCACCTCATATACCCCCCTATCGAGCAGCACAGTCTCTTTCCCCTCTTCCTCAGCATCCAGAATGGTGTCACTTTCCTCTTCATCCTCCTCAGTGTCAGAATCTTGCTGGACATCCTCAAGGCTGGGGTCCCATCGTACCAGCGAGCTGCGCCGCATTTCCCGACGATCAACGTTGTTGATAATGGACACCTCTCTGGCACTCCTTTTCACCACCACTGGAACGCTTTTAGTGGTGAGAACCAGCACCTGAAAAACAATCCATAACACAGCTACAAAAAAATTTTGTACCACTGCTGTCATTCCGATTTTTTGTATTTGTATTTTTAACATACAGCATTGTTCAATTGTATTACTTTCTCAGTAGAGCAAAGCTCACAGGTTCGATACGGTGAGTCAGGTATCAGGCGGAGTGGAGTCACAATTAATGAAAGCTTTATTTCAAGTAATAAAATACAAATTTATTAATATATGGCATAAGCTCAGAAGAAAATCAGATAAAACTATACTAACAGTACACAACATCAACCCTTCAGAATTCCGTGTGGCACGCCTAGACAGGAGGGAAACAGCAATCAACAGTGCACACTCGCACCCGTGGGGGATGTGGGTGTTTTAACACCCACACTTTTCCCGGTGAGAGGGTTCAACACCCGCACTTTTTCTGCAGTTTTTCCGCAGTTTTGCACAAACGCCTTACTGCAGTCGCTCTCCGTTTCTCTGGCCGCTCTGTGTCTGCGCTCGTTGCGGCTGCCTCCTCTCCCCTCCCCTCCCCTCCCTCTCAAACATGACACCGGCTTTGAGTGTGACCGGCTGATGATTGGCTGTTCTGCCTTAAGTCCCTCCTCTATTGGTGTGTTAGATTTATCGGTCAGCTCAGTAGCCCCTCACTGCAGAACAAAGATCCAGGGGGCGGGGTTGGATCCACATCCAGGGGGTGGAGATTGGTAGGTTTAGGGGTGGAGATGGTAGGTTTAGAGGTGGGGATGGGTGGGTTTAGGGATCAGGGGGTGGAGACGGGTAGGTTTAGGTCTATGTAAGGTGGGAGGAGTTGGATCTAGATCCAACTCCGCCCCCTGGATCTTGTGTTCTGCAGTGAGGACCTTCTCGGTCAGCTCGTGCCGAGGAGGCGGGAACTTATGTTTATGGTTATTTACATCTCCCTTTTACAGGTAACGTTACTTTGAATGAGTGTATTTTCACAACAGAGTTTTGACTTATTTTCTGTGTGTTCCGAGTGCGTTTTTATACTTTTCTAGCATCACTCATTTAAATGGGAAGCTTTTTATATCTTGTATGTTATACCTTTTGTACCCTTCTGTCATTGTATTCATCGTTTTTATTGTTAACAAACAAACCACATCCATCCCCCACACCTTTGAAAAGCTTGCTACGCCATTGCTCACACCACAGCACGCCACAGCTCCAGTGAACACAGCATTCAGGCAGAAAGCCCACCACCACACAAGGAAAGGCTGCTCCTCCACAATTGGCCACCCGATTCTGACGAGAAACAAAAAAAAATCAATAACTCCAACACTTAATCAGCTTAGAACACCATGGTCAGATCACATATTACAATACACATTTTAAAACATGAAAAGTATTCGCCATCTCAGTTCTGCCCAAATAGGCAAGAGGCCGCGTCCAGCCACCACAACTGGCTAGAACCAGGCCATGACAACAAACTGATTGCAATAAAAGAAAACATACCATACCAAAATAAACCAAAAAGGCAAAACACAGAAAACATTTAAGAACCAACCAACGAATCAAAACAAACAACACAACTCAAAAGGGACTGTGACAGCGAAAAGGCTGATCGTCTGTTGTACACCACTATAGACTTTAACTACAATGTTTCTCTATTTCACTTTACTCACGACCCGTCACTGGGGTGGGGAGAACACCACACCACAGTCCAACTGATCCTGCGAAAGTTAAACACGGTCAATGTATCAATGATTGATAAAGAAAAGAAGTGCAACGACCGATTACTCCAACCGGTCTGCTGGCTCAATTCAAATGCAACGTCATACGATCCCGGACAACGAGGTGATAATCCCGATGCCGAGGCACGAGACCTCAGTATGGGAAAACAACTTGCGGCCACCGGGACGGCCAACCATCAAGCTTCCAACCACAGCTGAAACGAGCACCGAGCCAGACACAGCCCACTGCAACACCGCACACGTTGGCTCACACCTATAATATAAAACACACACATTTTAACGAGCCAAACGCTAAAAATATTAGACTTACCTCTAATGCGATTCACATAACCTAGCCGCGGTTGCGTTTAAATACATCTCCGTAAAGACCGCCATTGCTGCAGACATCCCATAAAGCTCCTCGGTCCACCCTTTAACAAAATGAACCCATGAAGCCAGATAAAAAAAAGTCCACAATACGATCACTGCCAACAACTCCTACCTCCCAATGTTCACACACCTCGCCGAAAGTGAGTTGCCTCTCTCTCGCGGACGCAGAACAGACGCACATAGCGCCCCTACGGCCACTTTTATATGCTGTTCAGTTAAAGTAATTACCAACACTCCCCCCTCCTATTACAGGGTACATCACAGGTAGACCGTACACACTGTTGATACAGCATATGGGGGAAATAACATTCAAACTCCATCAGCAACATATGTGGCATGATATCAGTCTCCACAGAAATAAATGTTAACTCATTCTTTAGTTAAAGCAGTAAACATTAAATCATGCTCTATTTCAGTAGTATTCTCACAAAGCTTCAATATTATATATGTAAACATTACTTGATGATTTTGTCTATGTAAACTTACATTCAGTGTTTATTTGTTTGTTAATTTCTTTCTTTCTTTCAGTCAGTTGGTAAACCTAGTATTTTTTGTAAGATGCACATGGATATCAGAAAGTGGTGTGATTCTATATCAAAATATTTTTTGTTGTGTTCAATATTGTGCCACAAACATCATAAATAGAGTTGAACATCTACTGAACCCAGAACATCATATAAAAATATATGAAATCAGTCAATAACTCTCCCTGAAGAGATGAGACGTAAACAAATGAATAACGATCTAAATTACAACGTTGTTGTTTCTTTGGACTAAAAGTGCTCGATGGAATGTTGTTCAGTGGACCCTTATCTCTCAAACTAAACCGGGATTTACAGCAGTGGATACGTTTGAGTGTCGTTATCAGGATGAATCTGGTATGTACTGTGGTTTTTTTCTACATGTTTTGATGTGTACTGCTTACACACATTTAGCAAATACATTCCGTATAAGCTTTCTATCGAAAAACAGCGATCTGTCGTCGATGCTTGAGGCTTAGACCTTCAAAATGATATATAGTTTGTCAAGATTCATTTTGTCCTGTTTTACTTTATCTGTTTGAAAACAATGACCTGTGCAAACAAAGAGCTTTCAGTGCGCCGGCGTCCTGGTGCGGGTTAACAGGTTTTAATTGCCCAGCTCCCCTGCTGATCTAGCACCCCCTCAGCACCTGCTCTTTGGTAATTTGCTAGTTCGAGAATCTGTGGAATAAGCAATAGTTTGACTAATGTTTCTAAAAGTAAATTCTAAAATCCTGTAAAGATTGACAGACACAGATTTCCCTGCAGTTTTGGTCTTTTAGAAAGTGTTTCTTTTATTAACACCACTAAATAATTCTTTAGGTGCATTTCATCTTGAGTGTGCTCTTCATGGGCCTGATAAGCAAGGTGTATTTTGTGAAATTCTATGTGCATTTATTTAATCGTGTGTGCGTGTTTTGAATGTTCTGTTGCACAATAATTGAAGCTGTGTTTTTATGGAAATAAAGTAGACCTAATGAAAATCAAATATATCCTACTTTTTCAGTTATTTAATTTTTTAGGAAGGTTTGCCAAGTGGCTTCAAAAACAAGACATACATTACATTTAAATTACTAAAATTAATTTGAAAAAGTGCAAGCTGAACGTCACCCAGAAACATAACTGTATTTGCAACGAATTTTAACGAATTTCATTATAAACGGGGGAAAAACACACAATTAAGCCTACCAGAGAAATGCTATGTCAGAGCGGGATCTGAGCGGGATTTGGTTTACCGGTGAGCGTGAGCGGAATATTAGCGGAGCGTGCTTTGACCGTGAGCGACTGAGCGGAGCGGAATATTAGCGGAGCGTGCTTTGACCGTGAGCGACTGAGCGTGAGTGGAATATTAGCGGAGCGTGCTTTGACCGTGAGCGACTGAGCGTGAGTGGAATATTAGCGGAGCGTGCTTTGACCGTGAGCGACTGAGCGGAGCGGAATATTAGCGGAGCGTGCTTTGACCGTGAGCGACTGAGCGGAGCGTGCTTTGACCGTGAGCGACTGAGCGTGAGTGGAATATTAGCGGAGCGTGCTTTGACCGTGAGCGACTGAGCGGAGCGTGCTTTGACCGTGAGCGACTGAGCGGAGCGGAATATTAGCGGAGCGTGCTTTGACCGTGAGCGACTGAGCGGAGCGGAATATTAGCGGAGCGTGCTTTGACCGTGAGCGACTGAGCGTGAGCGGAATATTAGCGGAGCGTGCTTTGACCGTGAGCGACTGAGCGGAGCGGAATATTAGCGGAGCGTGCTTTGACCGTGAGCGACTGAGCGTGAGCGGAATATTAGCGGAGCGTGCTTTGACCGTGAGCGACTGAGCGTGAGCGGAATATTAGCGGAGCGTGCTTTGACCGTGAGCGACTGAGCGGAGCGGAATATTAGCGGAGCGTGCTTTGACCGTGAGCGACTGAGCGGAGCGGAATATTAGCGGAGCGTGCTTTGACCGTGAGCGACTGAGCGGAGCGGAATATTAGCGGAGCGTGCTTTGACCGTGAGCGACTGAGCGGAGCGGAATATTAGCGGAGCGTGCTTTGACCGTGAGCGACTGAGCGGAGCGGAATATTAGCGGAGCGTGCTTTGACCGTGAGCGACTGAGCGTGAGCGGAATATTAGCGGAGCGTGCTTTGACCGTGAGCGACTGAGCGGAGCGGAATATTAGCGGAGCGTGCTTTGACCGTGAGCGACTGAGCGGAGCGGAATATTAGCGGAGCGTGCTTTGACCGTGAGCGACTGAGCGGAGCGGAATATTAGCGGAGCGTGCTTTGACCGTGAGCGACTGAGCGGAGCGGAATATTAGCGGAGCGTGCTTTGACCGTGAGCGACTGAGCGGAGCGTGCTTTGACCGTGAGCGACTGAGCGGAATATTAGCGGAGCGTGCTTTGACCGTGAGCGACTGAGCGGAGCGGAATATTAGCGGAGCGTGCTTTGACCGTGAGCGACTGAGCGGAGCGGAATATTAGCGGAGCGTGCTTTGACCGTGAGCGACTGAGCGGAGCGGAATATTAGCGGAGCGTGCTTTGACCGTGAGCGACTGAGCGGAGCGTGCTTTGACCGTGAGCGACTGAGCGGAGCGGAATATTAGCGGAGCGTGCTTTGACCGTGAGCGACTGAGCGGAGCGGAATATTGAGCGGAGCGTGCTTTGACCGTGAGCGACTGAGCGGAGCGGAATATTAGCGGAGCGTGCTTTGACCGTGAGCGACTGAGCGGAGCGGAATATTGAGCGGAGCGTGCTTTGACCGTGAGCGACTGAGCGGAGCGCACTCAGAATGAATTAATTGGATGGAAGCAAAAAGTGTCCATGTAAACGTAGCTAGTGATCCAATATCTTACTGTCTCTGGTGTGACATGTAACATGCTGTCTGTATTTTGGCAGTTCACGGGAGAGATTTGCTTTAATAAAGTCCCCTAGAATGATTAAAACCGAGTCCGGGAGTTGTTGTTCTGTGTCTGTGATCAGATCAGCGAGTTTCTGTAAAGCTGAGCTCACGTGTGCTTGTGGAGGAATGTAGACACTCACGAGAATGAATGAATAAATCTCCCGCGGCGAATAACACTGTGTGCTTTACATGGACATTAATATTGCTTTAAATGATCAGGCAAAATGTGACTTACAATCTTTACTGGAAACAAATGAGACCAAAAGCACAATACAAAGAAAAACAAGAACAACTTTTAACCACGTAATACATCATGCACTTTTAAATCTGTTTGTCCAACTATCCCTGTTAGTTTGATCCTTCAGAGATAAATTTGATCTTACATACCTATACAAGTTATTTTGTAGAGAGCATATTAGACTTAAGTGTTCAACATTACAAGCTTGGTGATTGGATTAACAATTAAATGTACACATATATTTGATATTGAGCAAGTTACTCCAAAGAAAGTTATTTTTGTACTTCAACAGTGTAATGAGATACTGTACTAATTACTCAAAAAATATTGCATTAATGTTTCAAATGCATAAAATTATTATTGGACTGACAATAACAAATTTTAGAGACGTGTTTGTTAAATTCGCTATTGTTTTACACAGAAATGTTCTTTCTATACAGTATTTAATAAAATGACAGTACATCCTACCTCTAATTAAATTACAGATGACCTTTTCAAGGTAGAATTAAACAATTACACCGAAGACTTACCTGTCTATAACTATACAGCTTCCTGCAAAGTTCAGCTCCAACCCTTCTTAAACACTACAAGTGCTCCTGAAGATCATAAATGGCTGGCTCAGTAATTACAGAAAGGGGTGTTAGATCAGTGTTGAATTTGAACTCGCTCCAGGAACAGAATTGGGCACCCCTGATCATTTTAATTAAGAGGTGATTTATGACTTCAGTTCATGTAGTTCTTTACCTCCATGGCATATATTAAAATTCTGTAATATACACCCAGCCATGGCTTACCTCGCATATTACATTTAATATTTTGTTTAAAAGCACCATAAAAAAAAATAATGCTTTCAATATCTATTGATAAAGGTTACAAAGACACTACTTTTTAGATATTTAACTAAGGTAGAAACCTCAGGAGAAAACGGACTACACAAATGTTCATCTGACCAGATGTTATGCAGCCTCACAACATTAACGACACTGAATAATTTGTTCTTTCCCAATTAAGTGTATTAAACAGTTTTAAACCTAGGTGAATCTAGGTCAATATAGCATTTCAAAATAAAGTAAGGTGATAACACTGAACACCTGCTCATCATATTACTGCACAAGACCCACAGCTGACCATGAGAGTTTACACTTTAGGTGTGTTCGACTCAAAGTGGCACTGCCAGGCTGATTGAAGTATGACATCGAAGTATCACGAGAGCGATTCAAAAGCACAAGAAACTGTCACGCTCTCGCAGTACTTTGATCGGTCTGTGCATCACCGCTTCAACTCAAACACACCTATTATCTCTTCTAGGGAAAGATTTAGTGAATTTGCTTTTAAATAATAAACTTAAGGCATAATCAAATAATACAAATATTAAGGACACATTTTAACAACAATGCACAAAGGTAGGAGAGACCATGCTACATTGTGAACAGCATCAAATCAGGGAAACTGTTAAGCAAGACAATTATTTGAGCTTGATATTGTGTAATGATTATGTTGTGAATGGCATATCTCTAACAGAACAGGAATAATATATATAATCCATAATAATAGTATTGGCAGTAGGCAGGGTGCAGACTGTGCATGACAGACACTGGTGATGGACTGTGGCGAGACACAGGTGTGGGAATGATCGTGGACCAGGGGTGGATTTGGGTGTCTTAGGAGATCACAGGCTGGTCTGTCCTATGGTACTGGGTGAAGAAAAGAAACAAGGTAAGAGCATTCATTTTTTCATATGAAATAATTGACTTAGTACCCCCAAAATGGTGCAGTTTTGGGCACCACCGATTTCCATGGTAGGGAAAAATACCATGGAACTGCTTGGTTACAAACATTGTTTAAAATATCTTCCTTTGTGTTCACCAGAACAAAGAATTCATACAGGTTTGGAACAACATGAGGGTGAGTAAATGACTAACACTTTAATCAGTGACACCGATATACATTATAAAACATTGTTATAAATAGTTTAATGTTTTTACAATCTTTCTTTTTGTTGTAATAGTTTTTTTTTTGCCTTTTTTCCATTTAAAATGATTGTCGTTGTGTGAGTATTGTCGCTATTTTAAAAATAAAGCACATAGAATTCAAATGTACAAATTAAACAGTGATTGTTATTAAAACTACTAAAAATTCAAAAGCAGCGAGTGATTTTCTGTCTTGTGTTGCTGGATTAATATTAAATGACACAGATGATAACCTTTCATGGAGAAGAACAGCAAAAAAACGGGAGCGTAACCCTGCCACTGCATTGCTAAACACGATCATGAGACACAACATGTGAATGTTCGTCCTGCTGGGACAGGAGCACCAGAACTGCAACTAACAGCATGTGCACTGTAGCATGATACTGCTCTGAACAGTTACATCTCTCTTCAGAGTCAGATCAGACATTTCAATCATTAACGATCAGAAACTGAGAAATCACACACCCGGAACCTCAGTATACATTTTCAGAATTACATACAGCGGTGTAATTGTAGCCTTTCATTATCCTCTAGAATAGTTTTTTTCTTAAAATATAAATGGGTGTTTCTGCAACTACAGCCACTTTCCTAAATTAAAAAAATAATTCACTGTATTTTAACTATCACAGTCTGTAATACATATAAAACTGTACACAAAATTGCATGTCGTGAAGATTTAATTCTGAAATGATTAAATTTTATGGTTATCTCTTACAAAAAGTCCGTCCTGCAACATTACAATATTTTTTTATAGAAATGAAAAGAGAAGTGTATAAAATTAAAAGAAATTTAATGCAGTAATTTCAAGATTTGGCCATTTTTGTAAATACTGATATTTACAAAATTTTAAATTAGAGAATGGGATCGGGAAAAGTCCATGAGCTGGGATCCGAATTCGGGATACCTGTAGCACAACGACACTGTATGTCGGCGCACTGCCCACAAGACTACTGGCACCGATCTCCCATGCTAATTTCAATTTCTCAAAACTAGATTTATTTGTCTTTGAGCAAATGTCATATTAAAAGTTTTCTTCTTTTCAGTAAGGACTCAACCGTGGGACAGGTGCATTTAGAAAAAAAAAAAAAAAAAAAAAAGACATTTAGATGGTATCATGTATTATTTATATGAAAAATTCACTTGAAATAATGTCATTTGGTAACACTTTATGATAACATTCAGTTATAAGTGATTAGTTAATGATGAACTAATCATTTACAAAACATGACTATGCGTTCACAGATGTTTAATAAGTGATGTTAATATTTTTATCTATGTTTTGTAGATTAAGTTACAAATCATTTACAAGTGATTAGATGAACTAATCTACAACAGTGATTCTCAAAGTGCGGTGGTACGCAGAGGAATCACTGACTTAAATATAAATGACTGTTAAAACAGTGTTTCCCAACCACTGTTGTCGGGTGTGCTGTGGAAAAATTATCAAAAACTTCCTTATCTCCATTATATTTTGTTATTATTTTAAATCAGTGCTATTGGTCATTGTTATGTCGGTTTGTGGGTTTTTACAAATACTCAACCTAAGAAAAACATTCAAAAGAGCTTGTGACTAAACCTCCTAAGGCCATTGGATCCTCACATTGTCGGTCAAACCTCATAACTCCACGCATCATTCAGAATGAAGTGCCGCGCAGTTTGACGACACGTGTCTACTTCTTCGCAATACAAGGGTAAATAAAGAACTGATGTTTGAATAAGTACAGCGTTTTCTTTACTCAAACACTGTCTATAAAGGCTAATGTTTTTGTGTGTATAAAGAGCAGAGAAGAGTCTTAGCATTTGCTGTCTAGTTGTAGCCAATACACTTTTGTACGTTTTAAATATCATCGCTGTTCGTATTTTATATGAGATTTTGGCCAAATGTATTAACAAGAGAAACTGAGTTTTTATTTAACTTTTAGATACAGCACATTTTAATTTAATAATTAAAGTTTTTTTTTTATTTACCTGTATGTAAGCACAGTGCAGTGTTAATGTTCAAACTGTATTTACAATGTTTAAAGTGGCCAACAATAATAGATATTCTTATTAGGAATAAAACTGCCTCGTTTTTGAACTGTGCAGAGCTGTAGCTGAATAATAAGTCCTACTACGCTACTGTATTTTAATGTTGGTCATTATGGTGGTACTTGGTGTAAAAAGTTTGAGAACCACTGATTTACAAAACATTACTATACATTCACAAATGATTAAGTAATATGCTAACGATTTACAAATCTGTCATAAGTTATCTTTAAAAAAAATAGTATCATGAAATAAATCAAAGAGATCCTTAATGGTTAATAGTTACTAGTTAATATATTATTAATCACTTATAAATCATTGAAATGTCAACATTGTACTATTCTCTCAATAAACATTAAAAATCATTTACAAAGCTTTCTGCATCCCCTAATCTAAAGTGAAAACTACTCATCACTTGTATTTTATTAAAGCGTTGGCCATTCTGCACATTAAGTACAAAAGTGTTAAAATGTAAACATTACATTTTGAAAAAAAAAAAAAAACCAGCATGGTCATGATGTGGAATAACATGCTTTTTCAATAAACAAAAGTTACATAGCATTTATCAAATTGATCAGAAAAATAATTAAAATTACTAGTTGCAGCTTAAAAACCATTCACTGACCAATAAGGGAGTAACGGTACACGTATTCATACCGAACCGTTTCAGTACGATCTTTCGGTTCGGTACACGTGTACCAAACGAGTATTTTTTTTTTTTCCAGGAAATTCAAATAATAATTGCCGTTTTGACAGTCTTTGAAGTGGCATGACAGACTGTTGTATAAACGCATTGCAGAGCCGCTTCTGGGACGATTCAGAAACGTGCTGGTATAAACCCAACACAAGCATTGACTCAAGCGGCCGCGATCAGCTCCGGTTCCGTGTCTGAGCCGTGACATGCCGCAGACTTCAGCAGAGTGAACGCCATCATTCCTTCCTGTTTACTACTCGTTTTAACACGAGTAATCACTCAATCAGTGTTTCAACCGCGGAAAGACGTCAACAAAACAGTGTGGAAATAAAATCAAGTAGCATTTCATTTACCTCAGCAAGTCATCAGTGTCCACAGCTCGTTAGCTCACTAGAAAAATTAAGTCTAGAGAGGAGCATTTCGCAAAATATTACACTGTATACTCATATTTTACTAAACCTGTTAGTCTTGATTATTTAACCTATGTCTAAATGAATCTGTTATGAAACATGCTATGACAGCCAGTGTGTAATTGAATATATTTTAACAAATAGCCTAGAAATTTTATTATTTCTAAGTTAATTTAAAAATTGCATTGTGTAATTTACATGTTTGCATACACTTTTTTTTTTTTTTTTTTAAAGCTGAGTGTTGATCATTTAAAAATAAATAGCAATTAAATTTAAGTTTGGGTTAAGTTGTTAGTCCTAATTTAAATATAGGGCTCACCTATTTTAAGCATAAGCTGAGGTAGATTTTTATCACCAAGAAAATTTAAACTATAACTGAATGCATTTAAAGAAAGAGCAACTTGTTCAGTAAACCACCATTTAAAATAAATAAATTAATTAATTAATTAGTTTTTCCCCCTGCTGTACTGTCTCATCATACCAAACTGTGACGTTAAAACAGAGGTACGTACCGAACCGTCATATTTGTGTACCGTTACACCCCTACTGACCAACAACAGAATCTTTAACAAGTCATTACCTTGTCCGAGTGTGGTAAGAGGTTCAATGGTGGAGGATGGAGGAGAGGGTCCTCACCAGGTCAGATTTCCACAGCTGGTGCACCCAAGGCAGCAGAATCATGTCCCAGACACATCACTCATGTATGAAAGGAATAGATATGATACATAGTAAAAAAAAAAACATCCAACTTGCCATCAGAGATCAACTGTAAATCTGGGCACAAGACTGTATTAACTGTTACAGTAATAATGGAATATAGTAACAATTATTTTTTGTTATGAAGCTATGGTAGTTTTTGCATTTATATCCATACTAAAAGTGTTTAGGTTGCTATTTTTCATGAATTCCAGACATTTATAGAAAAGGTTTTTTTTTCTTACTGTGTAGAGAAGAGCCATTCATGGTTTTCCCTGTGGTTACCATGACCTACAAATGTATGGTACTATGGAATAACATGGTAATTTTTAATGTGCGAATATAAAGAAAAGCAAAGGCTCATTTCATTTATTTTCGTTTATTTAGATGGGGACAGTACAATAAACATGATTCCAGTCAAAGACTGGAAAAAATGCACTGCACACTTTCCCTAGAAATGCTTTTCTAAAAAAAGTAACAAACGCTTCATATATGCACATAGTTTTATAGACTCTTCCAATCTTAATAATTAACTAGTACAGAACCAAATAAAAATTTTAATATGCGTACAAGTCTGGTTTAATTTGAGCCAACGCTTAACCTTCTATGTAAAAGACTTAAAGACCCAACTCAGTCAAGTTGTCAAAATAGTTAAATATTTTCATATATAAATTTGTTTTTTAAACTTTTAACACAGATGTTGTTTATTTAAACAAATTTATATTTGCATCCCAACTGAACCCAAGCGGTTTACCGTCAAATATCCATTTTCATGAAAACAAAAATGAAAAAAATCAAATAATTACTATTGCCACTGTGGCAAATTGATTCTTAAATTGTGTGGCACTGAAACATTCAGGGCAAGTGTAATGTGATACACAGAGAGAAATTTATAAATGTACAAATTCATTTTTCATAATTTTTTTCTAGGATTGTTTGTTGAATGAAATTTAAAATGCCTGTTAAAAATAACTACTACTGAACCAGGATATGAAGATATTAAAATCTCTTCAACATGTGGTGATTAAATAAAAAATAATATGCAAATAAATACAAGTAGCAAAAAAGTAGCCCTTGACACCATGTCCTTGAGGTAACCCGCACTCACACACACAAAAATAAATATATATATAACACTGTACTAAGCAATATTAAAGCATTAAACTGTAGCAATATTTATAACCTCTCTATACATAAGTACATTGGGTTCCCTGTATCTAGCTCAGGAAAAATGATAATAAATAAATAAAAATGAAAAAAATAAATGAATGAGCGTCACATGACCGTAAACTATATATATGCGATGACCGTTGTAATTTGTATCAGATGACCGTTGTGATTTCCTCAGCCTACTATACCCTCAACATATTTGGAAAAATTTCCCCACATTAACCTGTAAATAGCAAAAGTTGTATATATTACGTTCCTGTTCATTAATTATACGTCTTTTTTTTTTTTTACTACTGTTGTTTTACAAATTCATTACTAGTCGTCTTTAAGTTTGTTTGTAGTTTGTCGTCAGTTCGTCAAGTTGTTGGTAAGTAACAGTTATATGGATTAATCACCCTTTTGACATCTTTACATTTAATTATATTCGAGATATGAATTATTATACATGTACACACAGACACACACGAAATATTAAAGTTACAAATACAAACACCCTCACTAAAACTAAATACCGTAATGTTGTTAAGGGCCGTGTTTTCTTTCCTCACGTAACAGCTGACTGATGGCATCTCATTCACTCCAATCACAGTCGGGCGGGAAAATCTGAAGCGCTGCTCAATACGGATGCGTTTAGACCTATCGGCAGAGGAAAATAACGTACAAACTTAAAATGTTGCTCTACTTGGCACTTGTGCTGAATCTAAAATCACCACGCTGTACCCTCAAATTGGATACTTTTCGAGGGGGGTCTAAAACCATATTAGACGCTATCGAGTGCACTCCTTCAGTCCTATTTTGCACCACAATAACAAGTAAGGTAACGTTACACTCAATGGCTGTTTGAAATTGCTCACTCGTTTTCATTCATTCCTTCAAGTTAACTGGACGTTATAAGAGGCTATTTCGGATTGGTTTAGAGTCCCACCAGCTCTGAGAAATGTAATGCAACCATTAAAAGTGGCTCCGAGCTACCGTTATAACAGCGGATCAAGTTACACAAGCACTAAACATATGATGGCCATAATGTAAGACCCACTATTCCTTAACATGCACAGCAAACATGATTACCTTCGTGACGATGACAGCCCAAGCGCAGGCCCCGTTTCCAGCTGGTATCAACATTTATTTTGGTGAATCACAAAACGGGCCTATTCAGTAATGACAGTTGAACAAACTCAAGGTTACAGGATTTCGTTTCAAGTTTACCAAACCAAGCCATTCAGGCTTCGCTGGCACCATGACGCTGATGACCAAGCACATGCCTTGAAACAGAGGAAACCTATTAAAATCTCACGAGAGACTAAGCGCCAATCAACTCTCACCTGAAGATTAGATTGATATCAAGTACACTGCCGTTATTGTTACGAAAGATTTCCATTTTAAATAAATGCTTTTGTTTTTAATTATCCTGAAAAAATATCACTGGTTCTATTTAAAAAAACAAACAAACAAAAAAAAGTTTCCAACACTGAAAAATCAGCATATTATTATGATTTCTGAAGATCATGTGACACTGAAGACTGGAGTAATGATGCTGAAAATACAGCTTTGATCACAGAAATACATTATATTGTAAAGTAGATCAAAATAGATACCCATTATTTATTATTAATGTTAATTAAATATTATTTTAATTAATTGTCATTGTTATTTTAATTTCCAATAATATTTCACAATATTATATTTCTTTGTGTTTTGGATCAAATAAATGCATCCTTTAAGAGCAGAAGACTTAAAAAATTACAAACCTTACTGATCCCAAACTTTTGAACAGCAGTGTACATAAATGCATTTAGACAGTTCTTAAGTTAGTTTATATAGTTGAGTATAAATTGAAGACCAAGACTGCAATTAATCAAATGCTGTAAAAATTGTGAAAAGGTGAAAATTGTATTGCATAAATACATACGAAAGAAAGAAAGAGAAACAAACAAAGAAAAATAACCATTTTCTATTTTAAAATGAATTTTCAGCATATTTTTAGTGTCACATGATTCTTTGGAAATCATTTTAATACACGATTTAATGCTAAAAAATTGTGGAGAAAAAAATAAATAAAAAATACATATAGAAAATGTCACAATTTTGTTTTTAGTGTACCTTCAAATAAACAGCCATTATAGTCATACAATTTCTTTCAAAAACATTAAAATCTTACCAGTACCAAACTTTTGTGTGTGTAAATGTATAATTTTATGCGAGCAGATCTCTTAAGTGGCCACAAATGAAATGCACAAGAACATAGGGTGATGAAATGAGAATTAAATCTATATTTAAACCTCAATTATGGAAGGCTGTCATATTCAATCTTTGATTAAAATCAGATATCCAACTCTTTATATAACCATAAAATGCATCAGTACACAAGCAAAAATTTAGATATTTTTATTTTATTTTTTTATGTTATTTAAATTTCAGCATTTAACGCTGTCCTTTGTTTAATTTGACTACAGAAAGTTATCTGCTACCATCCGTCAACCAACTAAAGGTATGTACATTAATTATGTTAATGCACATGACTTGGTAGGCCAGTAAACAAACAACAAAAAAGGGTTTGTTTATGTTAAGGTCTTAATACTATGGCTTCGAATGAACCATCCTATTGGACACTCAGAAGAAAAGCAAAGGACAAGGTGGATCAACAACTGCAGACAATACAGGCAACATCTTGGGGGAAGGAGTTGGGCTGCATGCAGAGTAACACCTGTCAAGCTCAAATTGATGAAGAAATATTTATGGACTGTCTCTCTCATGTTGACGAGACTGAAGATTCAATATGGCAAGTGTTCTTGATGACAGTGAATCAGACACCGAATCAGAATCAGAATCTGATCCAACTTCCCTAGAAGATGATTTGGCATCCTGGGCTACTGAACACAAAATCACACATGTGGCACTGAATTCACTGCTCAACATTCTACGGCTGCACAGTTTAAATCTGCCAAAAGACTCGAGGACATTGCTAGGAACTGTGCGTTTGAACCCTGAAATACAAGACAAGGCTGGTGGCCAGTATTACCATTTCGGAGTGCTGAATTCAATTGCAGAGGTGCTACATCAGAATGTTGACATTCTGCACAACATTCACAGTGTTGGAGCTTCAGGTCAACATTGATGGTTTGCCCCTCTATAAGAGCTCAGCAACACAGTTCTGGCCCATCCTAGGAACACTGCAAAACATCAAAAAAGAGGAACCAGTGACAATAGGTTTATTTTGTGGCACAAGTAAACCTACATCACTAGCTGAGTATCTTCAAGAATTCATCTCTGAAGTAAATGAATTAGCTAAAGGATTTGAATTCGAAGGAGTGATGTTAACCTTACAACTCTCTTCGATGGTCTGCGATGCACCTGCCCGTGCATTCCTAAAAAATGTTAAAGGTCACACAGGCTATCACGGATGTGAAAAATGCACACAGGATGGTGTGTACCTAGAAAATAGAATGACATTTCCAAGAATTGACATGCCTTTAAGAACTAATGAGAGTTTCAGAAACAAGACAGATGCTGATCATCATCATGGTCCATCACCTCTTGAAGAAACATCCCTAGACATGGTCTCTGGTTTCCCCCTCGACTACATGCACCTTGTGTGCCTTGGAATCATGAGACGGCTTCTTCTCTTGTGGCTGAAGATGGGTCCTCTCACTTGTAGGCTGTCAGGATCTCAAATAAACACATTGTCAGAAAGATTGATAAATGCTCAGAGAAGTGTGCCCATGGAGTTTGCACGGAAACCAAGGGCACTGAGGGAAATTGATAGGTGGAAGGCAACAGAGTTCAGGCAGTTTTTACTGTATACCGGACCTGTCATGATGAAAGATCTCCTTAACACTGAGGTGTACAGAAATTTCTTGCTGCTTTTTGTGGGAATCTTCATCCTGTGCAACAACAGTTTGATTGAAGATTACTGTGATTATGCAAATGACATACTGGCTCTCTTTGTCACTCACTTTGGTCAACTGTATGGTCCACAATTCCTGTCCTACAATGCACACAGCCTTGTACATCTTGCAGATGATGCAAAAAAGCACGGTGTCCTAGACAACTTCAGTGCTTTCAAGTACGAGAATCACCTAAACAAACTCAAAAGACTGAGGAAACCAACATGCCCTCTGAGTCAAATAATAAAAAGATTCTCAGAAATGCAAAGAAGCTGCAAAAAAACTCACAAAACCAGGCCACATCTGCTCAAAAAACCACATGTCACTGGTCCTCTACCTGCATCCTTTCATGAGGCAACACAATATACAGAGTTGAGAACGAGCCTTCACACTCTGAAACTGGATCGGGCAAACAGTCACGTTTGCATTGGCAGCAAAGTTGCTAAGCTGCAAAACATAATTTCATTCAGGGATGAAATTTATGTAGCTTACAGTACCTTCAAACACCAGGAATCCTTTTTTGACTATTCGCTGCCATCCTCTACACTCTGCATTCATTTAGTGGACGACCTCTCAACAACAGTTGATTTCTGCAAGTTTGAGGAAATAGAGAGCAAACTTTTTCTTGTCCCCCATCACAATCAATTCGTTTCAATTCCTCTTTTACATACAGAGTAATTCTTTATCAGCACTTTGTTTCATAGTTCATGCATTTCAATTACTATAGTTGAAATAGTTGAAAATTCAAATAAATAGTTGAAAATTCATCCAAGTTAATAAACAATACGGGTTTCAGGCTTGCAGCAATAAAAAAAAAAAAAAATGTACCTAATCGTGGAGTTTGAGGGAGAAGGGACAACTGGACCAGTCGCCAAGTCCTGGTATGCAGATGGCTACTCCTGGTGGCCACCATATAAAGACCTTGACAGGATGCTGAAGAGTGTTAGAACATTGGAGGCACCACAGCCAGAGAAAGGGTGGACCCGACAGAGCAAGAATCTTGCACGAGACAGGTAAGAGTAAATGCTGTAAATTAAACATGATCCTGCCCAGCGTACCTTTATTTCATTTTTCAGAATCTTTGCACATCATTTGTCCACACTGTAAAACATGATCTCACATAGATCTCACATAGCTTTAATAAACAAAAATGAAGCCATACCTGCATTTTTTCCAGCATCTTTTCAGAATGTAGCCAACAACTGGAAGAAGGCCAGCTACACTTCTGACATAAACTCGGAACCTGAAATTGCTGGAAAAAGGATTCCCAAGTAAGTCCTCACAAAAGACAAAAGAAATAGTTTGACAAACGAAAATGGCATAATTTACCTTCAAGTGTCATCTATCTTTAAAATGATTAAACTGAGTACTTAAATAAGGGATAATGCATGGCTAGCTGTGCATTAAACAATTTTAATGCACTTCATGGCAAGTGGTTCTTTGCCTCCACGTTGTGCATTAAAATAGTTTAAGGCACAGCTAGCCATGCATTATCCCTTACCCTAATACAGAATCTAAGCTGTTTTATAAATAAAAGTCACAGGACAGCATTTACAACAAGCTTCTGTGGTTCTGAATGTTTCTGTGTGTATGCAGCGTGATGTCTGATCTCTTTCTCTGTGTGTGTGTGTGTGTGTTCGTGCGCGTCAACGAAATCAGTGCATTAATACAGAATCAGAAAGAGCTTCACGGTGATAAACTCACTTGGAACTACCTGTGCATTAAACTGGTTTAATACATACCTGCCAGCCAATCAGAATAGAGTGTTCAGACAGTCCATAGTATAAGTTATTGAATAGGAGCTTCAGTGTGACCGTTACAGGCATTAAAGGGAAAGTTCACCCAAAAATGAAAATTCTGTCATTAATTAATCACCCTCATGTTGTTCCAAACCCGCAAGACCTGTTCATCTTCAGAACACAAATTAACAAATTCACATTTCTATGAGCATTTGCTATATCACACAAAGAGGCAATGAATGTGTGCAGTTGTTATTTTGTCTTTGTTCTTCTAGAAAGAAAACAAGTTCTGATCATGTCTACTCATCAGATGACGAGGCAGCAGAACAACCACCCATTAAAAAAAGAAAAAATGCAAACAAAGCAAGTGTTCCACCCGCACCAAAACCTCCAGCAATTCCTAAACGCAACAAAAAAGGTAATGGAAAAAAAATAAACAAAATAATGAATGCTATGAATAAAAGTACATCTGACACAGAATGACCCAGTATGAAATAAGTAAGATTAAAGGTGCATAACCGCCAGAATACAAAAAAGTGAAATTTCTATTATCAGGTCCTGTCGTGCAACCTCAGGTTTCACAGAGCAGAGCTGTAAACCCTCTAAGCACCTGTAAGTCTGAACTTTCCATTTTATCTTAAATAATTTCATTTTTATATCCAAATCTACAATGTTTACTAAAAGTTATAACTATGCAATTGTTGAAGCATACAGCTGTATGACTGCAGCTGTGCTTGGTCCTCCTTTTGTGTGAAAAAAAATTGAGGAATACCAGTGTACCCATATTTAAAGGTGATTTTTAATTTTAGCAAATGGAATGCCACTAATGATCCCACAATTGTCAACAGCATTTGTCAACCAGCAACAAAAGGACATGGAAGACCAGCAGAACTGGTGTGAGAGTCTCCCCAGCTTTCAAGGTAAATTATTAGTTGTATTTGGCTAGTTGGATAGCTAAATGAAGACCAACATTTGATGCAATTAACAGGTTAGTTCATTCATAGAAACTTTTGTGAATTACTCGTCATTCTAAACCCAGAAACTTTATTTTCAAAACACAAATGAAGATGTCTTTAATGAACACAGGGATTTCTGTTCCTACATTTCCATTGTCCATAAAGAGATTGTAGAAGTAACCGATACAATATGAGTGGTTTAAATTCAATCTTCTAAAGAGTCATAATCGCTTTATATGATAAACATTTTTTATTTGTATACAACTGTCCCTTTAAGATTGTGAACCCTCTTTTATTGACTCGGTATGCACATTTTGAGTAAAGCCTCTATTTGTTTGGCTGTAAAAGTCATGGTCTGCCTCTCATACTGGAAGTAGCAATAATATTGGAGGGGAGGCTATCAATACACAGAGAAAAGGCTGAATATAATTTTAGTCTACCTTTAAACACATTTTTATTTTATTAACTCAAATGTACCTCGATAATAGACATTAATCAGCACACATAAGGCACAACAACCATGGAAAGTCAACCGTACTTGGTTAACATATGAGAACAAGAACATTTGATATTCCGGTTACCATATTTGATGTACACTATGTAGCACTGACCAATGTTTATATGATTGTTTCTCTTCAGAAGACAAACTACTTGATTAAACTGCTTGATTCATAAGCATTACTTTTACAATTATGATATTATCATTTTGAAGAATGCAAGTTATGGGGAAATGCCCTGTCAATGGAGGAACATAAATCTCACAATTACACAAATTAAAAGTGCAACTTACCTACTACTCCACCTTTTTCAGCTCCAGTGCGTATGTCTCAGCCAGACCATCACAGAGACAGCTGGTGTGTTGATCAACCTAACACGCAAGGTAAAGAGCATAATTAGGAGTAAAGGAAATCTGAAACACATTCGCAGCATTTAAATAAATCTAAAACTGAACAACATTTTGTGTTCAAACCATAGAGCACACCTTCGCTGTCCTGAGACCCTCAGGGGACCACCAAGGAAGAGCCCAGAGTAAGTTAATTGCACATAAATCCACTTAAGTAATTTCTAAAAGTTGACACCCCTCACAGATCATTCTATTATTTAAAAAGGAGTGGCTCATTTTTTTTTTTTACCATAACTGGGCACTCTATACACACTGCAGACACAATTTTTCAAAAACAATGTAAATGTGAATTTTGTGATATTAACGTGGCTTGACAGATCACAGTTCAAATTGCAATTGCAATGTACATTAAAATAACTGCAAAATTATTTTTGGACAAATTTAGTAAGGGAGTAACGATCCATTGATATGACATGGATAGATACATCGATCAAGTGTCTAGCGATATGATGTATCGAGGCTGCATACCAAAAATAATTCTCTAAATGTATCATTTTGATGGCGGATTGTAATCCAGAAAGGATTATGTGTTTATGAAACATGTGAATGAAATTAATTATATTCCAGTTTTAAACGTGCTTCTGATTACAGATAGCCTGGGATTACACAAGATTTGTATTTTAAAAAGACAACCAGTTTGAAGGGAAACCATTGGCGTGATTTATTGTACTGTTTTTTTCCTCAGTTGGTCAGAACAAGCGTAGTAGATTTGTTACTTGTTCAGATGGCAATATCCGGTGAAAATTCTTATTTGGGTCATATATTCCAAGATGTAGGCTAGAATCTGTGATTACTAAGTACAAGATTCACACCGGTGCGGTGACTGACAGCTACACATACTCCTCAAAACATAGATTAATCCACACTGGAGCCGTGCGTACAACCTACGCAATAAAAATAATTCCGCAAGAAACTGCAATTCCAGGTTTTTAAACAGAGATGGCGACAAAGAGGCAAAACTTACGGACTGCTGCTTTAAGGCCATTTGCGCGATTTCATGCATCATGCAGTAACCAGCATTACCCTGACCACTAACCCCACACCCCCTCCTCTCGAAATGTTTGATTACTGATCTGCATGATTCACGTGGGTCATGATTTTAGACCAAAAAAATAACAAAAAAACAATTCCGGCTGCTGAGTGTGTTGCAGGCCATAGTTTGTTAATTTGCAAATGTAACAAGAATGTAATGAAAATGTAACAAAATCTTACCCACACCATCTTTCTCAGCTCCAGTGGGTGTCTCTCAGGCAGACCATCATGGAGACGGCTGGAGTGCTTGTCCACCTGACACACAAGGTAAAAGAGCATTAATTAGAATAAAGGGTAGGGCCTGGGCGATATATCGAACGTGATATGCACGCGCATCTCGTCAGTAAAGCCGGTTCCTTGATTAGCGCTAAATCTCCATCACCTGTTTTCAAATGGAGCGGCATTTAATACACGGAGCCGTAGTTCACTGACAAGCTACGCAATATCGAGTTCATTATCGCTGATATATCGCCTTCGATAATGAACTCGATATTGCGTAGCTTGTCTGCACTTTTCGTTCCTGCACTTTTTTGTTCGGTGTCTGTCATTTCGAAGCCAAAGTAATCTCATTTTACATAAGTTTTTCTTTAGTATTTATCTGTTTAGTGCTTCTAAGACCTCTTCAGCATCCATAAATCACCTTTTACTCATTTTGTCTTTATTTATTCCAAGATGGCGGCGCGCACAACAGACTCAGCGGCTTCTCTCTCTCCCGACAGAAGAGTGTTTTTTGTCTTGTAAGTCGCAATGTTTTTGTACATATTCGTCTCGTCTACCTGTCTTTAAGCGCGCATACAGTCGTGAGTTTCTGCTCGATGTTGGCAGAACCACATTTTTGGAGTTAAACTCCGCGCACGCCAAAGTGCTGCGGGACCTCGGTCTGCTCCGGAGGCCTACACCATCACCGACCCCCACTACTGCATCTCGCCCACAGCAGAGGCGCTACAAGCGGCGTGAGAGGAAGCAGAAGAGGGGTAAGCGCGGAGGTATCCGAGCTAGGCTAGCGGCTAACCCACACAAGCCAGCTATCCCCACCATCGTACTGGCGAACGTACGCTCTTTGGACAATAAACTGGACTACATCCGACTACTCCGCTCTACTCAGAGGACTGTAAGAGACTGTTGTGTTTTTGCGTTTACGGAAACATGGCTTAACAACAGCGTTCCGGACTGTGCCATTCAGCTCGAGCAGCTAACATGCTATCAAGCAGACAGAGCTCTCGTCGAGGGAGGTAAGAGACGCGGCGGCAGGCTTTGTATTTACATCAATAATGTATGGTGCCGTGACGCTGTTGTGGTCTGCAAACACTGCTCACCCCTGGTGGAGTTTATGATTATTAAGTGCCGGCCGTTCTATCTACCGAGGGAATTTACAGCCATACTGCTCGTTGCTGTATACATCCCTCCCAGCTCAAATAACAACAACAGGAGTGAGGCACTAAATGATCTGTACCAGCACATCAGTGGGCAGCAGACAGCCCACCCAGATGCTTTTCTCATCTTGGCTGGGGATTTCAACCACGCAGACTTAAGGAGTGTGTTCCCAAAAATTCACCAACATATAGACTTTCCAACAAGGGGAAAAAATACCCTGGACTTTGTTTACACCACACAGAGAGGAGCTTACAAGGCCCTCCCCCTCCCCCACCTCGGAGCCTCAGACCACATCACTGTCATGCTAATGCCTGCATACAGACCGCTCGTTAAAGCCATCAAACCAGTACACAAACAGATACAAGTGTGGCCTGAAGGGTCGTCAGAGGCACTTCAAGACTGTTTTGACACTACTGACTGGGATATGTTTAAGCAGGCTGCCACATACAACAATACTACAGACCTCCAAGAGTACTCAGAGACTGTCACTGCCTACATCACCAAGTGTATTGATGATGTAACGGTCACAAAGTCTATCACTGTCCGGGCCAACCAGAAGCCGTGGCTGACAGGGGAGGTCTACAGACTCCTGAAGGCTCGGAATGCTGCCTTTAGAGCTGGAGATGAGAGGGCCTGAAGACAGCTAGGGCCAACCTATCCCGCAGCATCAGAGAGGCCAAGAGACAGTACTCCAGGAGGATAGCCCATCGTTTCAGCCACAGCAGAGACACTCGGAGCCTGTGGCAGGGGATTCAGACCATTACGGACTACAAGCCCCTACCACAGACCTGTGACAGCACCATCCCCCTGCTGAACGAGCTGAATGCCTTCTTTGCTCGCTTTGAGGCACAAAACAGCACCACTGCACAGAAGACTCCACCTCCTCCCGGCGACCAGATGATGACGCTGTCCCCGGACAGCGTGAGGAGATCCCTCAGCAGGATCAATGCACGCAAAGCTCCGGGTCCTGACAACATTCCTGGGCGTGTACTGAGAGACTGTGCAGTGGAACTCACTGATGTCTTCACAGACATTTTCAACATCTCACTAAGTCAGGCTGTTGTCCCCACATGCTTCAAAGCTACCACCATCATTCCAGTCCCGAAGAAGCCATCTCCATCCTGCTTCAATGACTACCGTCCAGTAGCACCCACTCCTATTCTCATGAAGTGCTTTGAACGGCTAGTCATGCAACACATCAAATCTGTCCTCCCCCCCCCTCCCTGGACCCCTTCCAGTTTGCATATAGGTCCAATCGCTAGACTTCAGTTCAGCATTCAACACAATCATCCCTCAACAGCTCATTCATAAACTGGTCCAGCTGGGGCTCAATACGTCGCTGTGCAACTGGCTGTTGGACTTTCTGACCGGGAGACCTCAGGCAGTACGGGTCGGCAGTAACACATCCAGCACCATCACACTGAACACAGGGGCCCCCCAAGGATGTGTGCTGAGCCCCCTCCTCTTCACTCTGCTGACCCACGACTGCTCACCGTCACACAACTCCAACCTCTTCATTAAATTTGCGGATGACACGACTGTGGTGGGTCTCATTAGCAACAGAGATGAGACAAACTACAGGAGCGAGGTGAGCCGCCTGGCCGGGTGGTGCAGTGACAACAATCTCTCTCTGAATGTGGAGAAGTGGACTTCAGGAGAGTGCACTCTCTGCATGCTCCTCTGACCATCAATGGTGCGACCGTGGAGAGAGTGAGCAGCACCAAGTTCCTGGGTGTACACATCACAGAGGACATCTCCTAGACCAACAACACTGCAGCACTAGCCAAGAAAGCACAACAGCATCTCTACTTCCTCCGCAAACTCAGAAGAGCCAGAGCCCCGGCCCCCATCATGTGCACCTTCTACAGAGGCACCATCGAGAGCATTCTGACTAGCTGCATCACTGTGTGGTATGGCGCCTGCAACGCGTCCTGCCGCAAGTCCCTTCAACGGATAGTGAGAGCAGCTGAGAAGATCGTTGGTGTCTCTCTCCCCTCCCTCCAGGACATCTACAGCACCCGTCTCACCCGCAAAGCCCTCTGCATTGCAGGTGATACCACCCACCCGACACACAGCTTCTTCAGTCTGCTGCCATCAGGGAGGAGACTGCGGAGTCTCCAGGCGAGGACCAGCAGACTGAAGGACAGCTTCATCCACCAGGCTGTCAGGAAGCTGAACTCCCTCCCGTCCTTGCCCCCCCTCCCCTCTCTTACACCACGCACCACTGAACTCTGACCCCCCGCCCCCGCCCCCCACACACCACGCCTACACCCACACCCACACACACACTGTGACCAGCACCAGTCACTTTGTACAGCATTGGACTGACCTCATTCAACTACCTCTTCTGACAGTCTGAATAAAGACTGCTCTCTTTTTGTCACTTTAAATAGAGTAGAATAGACTTAAGCTCTTTGCACTACACCATTCATATTCTGCACTGTCTGTGTATTTCACTGGTTTGCACTATCTACCATGCGCCTTATGCCACTTTATCTATTTTTTATTATTATTATTATTTTTTTTTTTCTACATGTCCTTATTTGTATATTTGTGCGTTCTACTGTTAGTGTTTAGTGTTATCTGTATGCACCAGGGAGTAAGAGAGTAACGCAATTTCAATTCTCTGTATGTACGGTACATGTGGAAGAATTGACAATAAAGCTGACTTTGACTTGACTTGACTTTATTAAACTGATAACCGCTAATTCAGTAAGTGAAAGGCGTTGCCTAGCAATGTACAATGTTAAAACATAAGCGGCAAGAAAATGACAGCGCGAAAATACAGGCATTATATAGTGGGTAAATTTGACTTATAGGTATAAATGCCCCGTTTTTTTTATCTGGTTTTATCGAAACAATTTTTAACAACAGGAGATTGTAAATCACACAATTTTAGTAGAAGTCAATGACTGGGAGACTTACACGTTTCATTGAAAATCTGTTATGTACATTTGAAAAACAGCCACAGGTAAAATTGACCCCGTGGCGGTTCTAGTGTTAAAGTTGTCCAAATGAAGTCCTTGGCAATGCATATTACTAATCAAAATTAAGCTTTGATATATTTACCGTAGAAAATTTACAAAATATCTTCATGGAACATGATCTTTACTTAATATCCTAATGATTTTTGGCATAAAAGATAAATTATTTGACCCATTTGGCTATTGCTACAAATATATCCGTGCTACTTAAGACTGATTTTGTGGTCCAGGGTCACATATATATATATATATATATATATATACACACACACCACGAGCATAATAAAACATTGCTCTGCTGCTGATCCAGAGAGCAGACAGTTAACATGTTTAGGTTAGAAAAAGCTTCACAAACAGTCTTTTCAACTACACAGTATTATTTCTGTCTTACAGTCATTCATAGAAATACTGGGATAAAAGTTTATAGTTCGGCTACAAACATTGATGTCTATGGTAGCGATCAAAATACAGCCACTCATCTTTTGAAAGCAGCTGGCGCTTCAAATAACGTTTGTGTCGATTGCATCATTTCGCCACTAGGTGGCGACAAGTGACTGTTAAAAAATGTATTTGTTATTGAATCATTCATTCGAGATTCTTTCAAAAACACTGATTCATCCATTAATGAAACAAGTGAGGTATGAGTGAGTCATTGAAGCATTAATACAAACCAATTTTTCATCATTTTAATTCTAAAAGTTGGTGTATGAAATACACTATATTTTAAATACATATACCCCGGGTTTCACAGACAAGGCTTAAGCTAGAGGTCTGCTACCCGACCCGAGCCCGACGGGTCCCGAAATACTTTCGGGTTTCGGGTCGGGTTCGGGTTAATGTTTAATGAATAGCTTCGGGCTCGGGTCGGGCTCGGGTTTGTAGCTATACTAAAACTATATGCAGGCTTTGTTCCTTTCATAGACGCACGCGCACACGTTATTGCACAGAGATATCAGAGATCGCGCAGCGAACACACAGCACGGAAACTTTTATTAGTAAAATAGCTTTGATAGGCTACTGACTCGCAACGTTATATTTCTCTGCAATGAGGGGGTAAAATTGCTGTTTTTGAAGTAACTAAGCCTCATTGCTTGTAGAGAGAGACGCGCAGATGTAGGTCCACGCACACAACTATCCCTCTCTCTCTCTCGCTAATTCAAATAAATGGTACAATTAATTAATTCAAATAAATGCGATCTTACCGCACTACATCTCCGTGTCTGATTTAAAGCAGGCCGAATGCTAACGAGCCTTAACTGATGAAAATGACCATAATTTGCACGGTGGAAGAATTATCGTCTGTCGTATACAACCATTCAAAAACTGGGCAGAATTTATGTAACCGCTGCACCTGATGTTCATAAACTTTCATAACTGCTAAGTGCTTTTTCTTTTGCCTTGGGAACTGGCCGAGCCTCGATGAATCTGTTTCTTTACACGTCTTTGTTTACTGACCGTTGCATGCAATCGTGAAGTACAGCATTTTTTTTTAAATTGTCTATTCGTTGTAAAAAAAAAAAAAAGACTTCGGGTTCGGGCTCTAAATTTAACTGTGCTGCTCGGGTCGGGTCGGGTCAGACGATCTCGGGTACGGGCCGGGTTCGGGCTTCAGTTTAAAGCCCGTGCAGACCTCTAGCTTAAGCCTAGTCCTAGACAAAAATGTAAATCTGAGCTGTTTCAACTGAAAGAAACTCGCATTGACTGATCTTTAAATATATCAGTGCCTTTGTTTTGTCTCAAGATGCACACCAGTAATGTTTTTTTCTAAGCATGTTTATAAAAATGTCTTAAATGTCTTAATTGAACTATGATCTAATCCTGGCTTAGTCTAAGCCCCGTCTGTGAAACCTGGCCATACTGTATATTAAACTGTTTAATAATTCATTTAAATTAAAGACTTTTAAATAGACTGCAGCAATTAATATTTTGTCACACATTATTTTGTTTAGTTCAGAATCGTGGGAGAATCGTGATCTCTATTTGAGAAAAAAAATCGTGATTCTCAATTTATCCAGAATCGTGCAGCTCTACTGTCAGGGAATATAATAAAACTGGCTTTCATATTTTTGTAAGATAGAATCCTTCTTTGCTAGACCTCACAATTATAATTACAATTATATCAATATTGAAAAAGCATTTAAAAGTAGCATTGAAAAGTTTATTTAACTAGTAGTCTAATTTTCTACCATACATCTGAATAAAATCAGCAGCTGGCTAACAAATTGCTTTGTGGCTGGTTTCACCTCACTCAATCTAAAGTAAATGATTTTAACTAACATTGTCATATAAATAACCTGAGGCTACTGTGGATCATTAAGGCTAAATATTTTATTATTATTATTATTATTATTATTATTATTATTAAGGTTAATTCTTTTTCTTTTATTGAAAGTGTGTTTTATGTTATTTGCATATGCGGAACGCTTGTCAGAGAAGATAAAGATACTTTTTTTTTTTTTTAAGCACAATTCACAACACCTGTAAATTCAGTCTTCTGACCTTTTACTATCATGTCAGTTGATTTTGAGGGAGGGAGAGGAAAGACAGTTAGGGCTTGTTTACATCTGGTCACTTTATGCGTTTTGTCGGATCCGATATCCATCTGATTTGTTACTTTTGGCCACATAAAAAATGGATATAAATCCGATCTTAAGTTAGGCCAACCGCACTATCACGTCAAATAAATCAACCGTGCGCTGCATTTTATTCATCATCAGCCAATGAAATGATCGAAGATCGCAACAAGAGAGAGCGGCATCAGCAGTGGAAAGATAAGTTACTTTACTTTCAGTTTCATTCGCGGCAGTTTGCGCGTCGGCTGAGATGGTATTTATTTGTTTTGGTAACAAGCAAAGCTTACCCACTCCATCTTTCTCAGCTCCAGTGGGTGTCTCTCAGGCAGACCATCATGGAGACAGCTGGAGTGCTCATCCACCTGACACACAAGGTAAAAGAGCATTAATCAGAATAAGGAGGAGAAAACGCTAAATCACAGCCCTTCACACAATCTAAAACTGAATAACATTTTGTGTTCAATCTGTAGAGCACACCTTTTCTGTCCTGAGACCCTCAGGTGACTACCAAGGAAGAACACCAAGTAAGTTACCTCATTTAAAAAAAAATAAAAAATAAAATAATTGCTGTTGAAAACCATCATTAGTACATCTTAAGGCCTAGTCGGATGGGACTAGTTTTCTAAACTACGTTTGAGTTTTGATTCTTATCACCTGACATCTGCGATTTTCATGTACCAATTTGGACGGGACTAACATCTCTGTTTATTACAGAGGTAGAAGGGTCTGTTTTGGACATCTGGGTGTTTCAGAGATCACGCGCTCTGTATGCGTGTATTGCATATAGTCATTCGGATTGATTACCATTAGTATAATCACACAAATACCATGGTGAAGCTAAAACCATGTTAATGTGTGGTTACTTTACTTTTACTTTAGTAACTTATTTTGTAGTAAACCCGTGTTTAATTTTCATAAAAGGTACATATGTAATTAAAACATTATGTAATTGAGTGCAGAAATGAATGCAAATAATTTTACCTGACGCTGATATTAATAGCCAGTCTTAACAGTTTACGTGATCTGGCTCTTGATTTTGTTAATGTTTTTTTTCTCTTTGCCGGGAGGCAAATATATCAAATGTGCGCGTGGTAAGAGCGTCTACGGTAATTCACGTTGGCCAAAACACACAAGGAAACGCATTGTGAAAAAAATAATAATAATCACACAATTCGGACGGGATTAGTTTTCTCAGAGGATCACCGAGTTTGCTGAAAAACAGTAGGTAATTTGATCTGGAATTATTACAGAGGTTGTCTGAGAAAAACACACATGGCAGATTCGGATGGGATTAAAATCACCAAGTACATCTGTGAAACACAAATTTCTCTAACGACCCCCTGTAAAACTAGTCCCGTCCGAATAGGGCTTAACTTTAAGTTTTTACTTACCAACTCCATTTTGAGCTCCAGTGTGTCGCTTTAGAAAAATAAAAAAAGGTAAACATTTTACCCTAAATAATGTAACATGCTTTTGATAACATCCATCAAGGCAGATGCAAGTAACACTACATCTAACATTTAAAACCTTACAGTAAATTTATACTTACAGGTACTTCTGGTGGGAGACAGGAAACTCCAGTCTTGAGTTCCGTACCAAATCAATGTACACGTACGTTATTTATCAATTTAAATAAGCTGCAAAATGCATTATTTCATTAATCAAAGCTACATACCAAATTAAATTATCTTCTTTATTGCAGCTGTAGAAAGGACAATTCTGGAAACACTAGAGAAAATGGACATGAAGATCAACCATCTGACTTCATTGGTCCAGTCTCTAGTGGGGAACAGGCGTGTTGTACCCCAAATGCAGATGGCTGAAGAGGAAGAGGGTGGTGTCTTTCCTCTAGCATCTACTGCAGACCTAGATAGGCTGGAACAAAGATTATCAGACAGAGGGTTTATGCAGAGAATGGTAAGAACCACTGAAATTGTCAAACCTACAACTACTACAAAAATGTAAACAAACTGTTTGTGTGCTAACGTGTGTGTGTGTGTATGTTTACTCACTACCAGTCAAAAGCTAGGAATATTAAAAATAAGTCTCTAATGCTCACTCCATTTATTTGCAAATATATAAATTTATGAAAAATAACGGCTTAATATTGTAATATTTCACAGTATTGTTTCTGTTATTTTTAAATACTCCAGCCTCCAGTGTCACATGACCCTTCAAAATTCATTATGTGCTGATTCTGCTCAGTTGTTAGCAATTATTACAGGCAGTTATTAATAATGTTTCATCTTTTCAGTGTTAATTATCATCAAAAAACAGTTTTTGCTACTCATATTTTATGGAAACCGTGATTATTATTTTTTTTTTTCCAGGATTCTTTAATTAGAAATAATGCTGATTTAAGATCATAGCAGCACTAAACATTTGTGTTTATGGTAGGGAGGTGATAAACACATCAAACTTAATGGTTGTTTTCTGTGGGTCCTGTAAATCACAAACAGAATGTAGATGATGTTCATAGACATCAATTGCCAATTAGCCCACTGCACACAAACACACTTTCAACGGTTTTGTAATAATACTTTATTGCTATTAAATAATCAGTAACAAATTATCAAATTACAAAAGAAAATAATGAGGAACAGAGGTAAGGTCTTAAGGTAGGTGTGTATGTGTGTGTGTGTGTGAAACTAAATAAATATTATAAATAAATAAAGATAGTTAATATTAGATTAAAAAATACAATTAATACTATTGCGATATCAATAAATAAACTATACATTACATTAAGAACAGTTTTATATATATATATATATATATATATATGCGAAACAATTAAATAACACGTATCTAACAAAATGGAACAGCAAACAATAACAGAAAACTTAACAGAATAGAACTAATCAGAACAAAACACAACAGAACTTACATTTCATCGACATAATTAATTTTTACAATTTTTATTTGATTGTGGACAACTTCCAGATTCAATTCAATTCAAGTTTATTTGTATAGCGCTTTTTACGATACAATCGTTGCAAAGCGCTTTACAGGAAATTAAGTTTCTACAATATATTTATACATTGTAGAAACTTAATATATTAACTTATGGCAAAATGTGTTAATTCTGCATGTTGTTGGGGGATCAGAGGTTGGCCTCCATCAGAGGTCCTCCGAGGGGTCGGCATCATCTCTTCTCAGGTGTTTGGTCATCTCAGATCATTTAAGGGCTGGATCCAGACTGAAGCATGTGTAACTCCTAGTTACCACGGGATGTTAATCCCGTAGCAGATACAGAGAAACAAAGAGACATAATTAGCGTAGCTGTTGTTCCATTCAAGCAAAAATTATTTGTTCAACCCAAGCTAAAGAATAATAATGTGGTTTTGATCAGATATAACTGCAGTACAAGATTATGAGATGCATTATATGAATGCATTATATGAATGCTTGGCTAAAGAGATGTGTCTTTAATCTAGATTTAAACAGAGAGTGTGTCTGAACCCCGAACGTTATCAGGAAGGCTATTCCAGAGTTTGGGAGCCAAATATGAAAAAGCTCTACCTCCTTTAGTGGACTTTGCTATTCTAGGTACTACCAAGAGTCCAGAGTTTTGCGACCTTAGGGAGCGTGATGGATTGTAGCGAGATAGAAGACTAGTTAGGTACGCAGGAGCTAAACCATTTAGGGCCTTATAGGTAAGTAATAATATTTTGTAACTGATACGGAACTTAATAGGTAGCCAGTGCAGGGACTGTAAAATTGGGGTAATATGATCATATTTTCTTGACCTGGTAAGGACTCTAGCCGCTGCATTTTGTACTACCTGTAGCTTGTTTATTGAAGATGCAGGACAACCACCTAGCAGTGCATTACAATAGTCCAGTCTAGAGGTCATGAATGCATGAACTAGCTTTTCTGCATCAGAAACAGGTAACATGTTCCATAGCTTGGCAATGTTTCTAAGATGGAAGAATGCTGTTTTTGTAACATTGGAAATATGATTTTCAAAAGACAAGTTGCTGTCTAATATAACACCCAGATTTTTGACTGTAGAGGAAGTAACAGGACATCAGTCTAGTTGCAAATTGTAATCCAAGAGATTCTGTGTACTGTTATTTGGTCCAATAAGTAATATCTCTGTTTTATCTGAATTTAATAGGAGAAAATTATTGGTCATCCAATCTTTTACATTTTTAACACACTCAGTTAACTTAGATAATTTAGAAGTTTCATCTGGTCTTGTTGAGATATATAGTTCAGTATCATCAGCATAACAATGGAAACTAATCCCGTATTTTCTAATAATATTAGAAAATACTATTTTCTAGTATTAGATAATATCTGGACAACTTCCAGATGAAGTGGAAGCTGGCACAGGAGCTCTTCTGGACTCCCTTCAAGTAGCTCGGGACGTGCTGTGTACTCACTGAAGTCCTCAGCGAGTAAGGCCACCTCACCATTGGCTTCGGACAAGCCAATGACTATGATGTCCTCCACCACCGGTCCTTGCTCCAAAACCTTGGAAATTGCAAAAAAGGTAAAATAAATAAATAAAATCAGTGATTTTGCTTTTAATTTAATGCTTTTGCTTTATTTTGTTATTATAATAGTTATGTTTACACATTAATCTATGAAGGACTGTGCTATATTGTGAATATTGGCATGGCTGAAGATTGGTGCTAGGCACAATGCAGCCTTGGGCGTGTTATTGATTTTATGAAATAGTTCCCACACGATAATTTAGGAGTAACAGTTTTTATATGCAACAATGTAACAATCAAACACAACTGAAAAATCTTGCCAAAGTCTTTTGGATTTCTTGAAGCTCTTGGGCTGCGTTTAAAAAATCTGATCTTTTGCCCATGGTGCATGCGTTCGTTCGTTCTCTCTCTCTCGTTAATTCATTCGTATTAATTTCAATAAATATCATCTTTATTTCTCTAAAGAATTCTACCTCAGCTGTAAATAAAATAATCTAACAAATTAAAATGACCGTTATTTTCCGGTCTTGATCTGTTTAGTCAGATTTTGTGCTGCAAAACATCCACGAGTCCACGACAGCTGTTGTTGGCAAATAATAATGGCCATTCGACGTGAATTATTTAAATAATTTTAATAGCACGGCCATTTAAAACCCGAGGGTCTGTGCATAGTAAAGCGATCACTGCAGACAATCCTTTTGGGCGGTAATTAATGTAAACACAGATATCGGATATCAGTCGTGTCTAAAATGAATGTAAACAGACGGGCCAAAAAATCGGATATGGTCAGAAGATCGGATCTGTGCATTAAGACTTGCAGTGTAAACGCAGCCTTGGTGTCCTGCAGAATTTAACTACAACTTGCCTCAACACACCTGCCTGGAAGTTTCTAGTGTGCCTAGTAAGACCTTGATTGGCTGCTTCAGCTGTGTTTAATTAGGGTTGGAGCTAAACTGTGCATGACACTGGCCCTCCAGTTTGGACACCCCTGGTTTATCAGTAACCTGATATAAAAATCAGTGGACGTCTATGAGATATATAGTGAAACAACATTGTGGACATTTTGAGTACCAAACAGACAAAACGTGTAGGAAAATCATACTGTTAACTTGATTAATGTGATCATCATAAAGCTAACAAAGCTAATTTATCTTATGTTTGTTTTTCTACGGTACATTGGACACCTACCGAAATGAATTAAAAAAAATATAATTTTATGTATTAAAATAAAATCATTTTTAATGATTTTTAAATAACTTATTTTTAATGAATTGTATTTATTATGATGTTTTTAAACTTATTTTTAATCAATTTATTTATATATTATTTATTACTTATGAACTTGTTAATTATATATTTATTATAATGTACGTCTTCAAATTTATTGAAAATGAACTTGTTTTAATGAATTGTATTTATTATAATAATGTTTTAATAACTTATTTTTTATTTATTTATATAGTTTATTACTTATTATGAATGTATGTTAATTATATATTTATTTATTATAATGCATGCATTCAAATTGTACACAACTGAAAAATGTTGCCAAAGTCTTCTGGATTTCTTAACTTACAGACTGGGTTAGTTTTCACTGACATACAAGCAATTCTTTGCTGCAATTTGTCAAATTTAGTTTTAGTTTGATTATGCTTCAGAGCAGAGGGCCAGAGTTGCCCTGCTCTAATGTGTATGTTGCATACCTCCACAGTTGTGTGGACAGTTGAGTTGAATTTTGGAGGCCTTGGCATTTGCTCGGAGGTGACAGATTTTAATTTGACTGTTTAATCTGAGCTTGGTCAGGGCCTGGTCCCGCCACAAGGACACCTCGTGGATTCTGGAGCCGCTTTTGATGCCCACATCCAAGATGGGGACTTCTGTGTCCCTCACAGTCGTCATCCTTGGAACCTGCATCTATAAAGGTATGGTAAATTAAAATATCAATTGTTAAATATTAATTAATAATGTTCTGAACAGTGTTTGATAATTCAGTTTAAATCACTCACATGTTCCACTGTTCCTTTCAGAGATAAGTAGCCCCCTCTGGAAAATAGGTCCTGCTCATCCCCAGTCACTGAGACAGATGGTGGAATCAGGGCATCTTTGGCCATCTTCTCGGCATCAAGGGTCAGTGTGAGGGGAGCGGATTTGTAGGTCGTCGTGTTCGGCCCCATGAACAGACGTTCCTGCCCATACCTTGAGGACACGTTGTAGTTTTTGATATAATACGTCACTCCCTCTTCGAAGGCTGCCCTATCTGTGGAGGACTGAGTGATGTACACCTGACCTCCAGTTGACAGCGCACTGAGGTATGTGCTCTCTTGTGTGCCAGGCCTAATTTCACCGTCTGAAAGCTTAAAATTTAGGGGTTTTGCGGTTCACTACACACTTCACCCTGATGGGACTGGGGTGGCTATATGGGGATGCCATTTTGATGAGGAAAAACATGAAAGAGGTTAGATTTTTTTATTTATTTATTTTTTACCTGAAGATAGCAAATGAAGCAGATATAAAAAACATTAAGATTATGGTGAATAAGAAAAATAAATATGTATGATTAAAGAGATAGTTCACCCCAAAATTTAAATTATTTCATTATATTGTCATATTTCAAATATCTTCTTTTGTGTTCTGCATAATCACAAGAAGGAAGAAAGCCATATAGGTTTTGAACAACATGAGGGACATAAAAGAATTTGCACTTTTGGATGGATTTTGAATTTTACTTTAAGTCCGAAAAACCCTTTTCAGACCAAATCCTGTCAGAATAGGTTTTATTATAATGTCATTTCTTCATAATCTTTAAAAAAATCATTCATGTATTTTGAAATTTGTTGATAAATTACTTCAGAAAATACTTTTTTCAAGTCAGAAAAACCAAACACCATTAAACCTCAGAGGAAGAAGATTAGTTTCACCGAGCTCTCTGTTGTTATCTCGTGATGCTACAAACTGTTTGTTGAAATGTAGCCTACTATTTCTAAATAGAAAGATACAACATTGCATCAGATCAGTAATTAACGTTACCTGTAATATTCTCATCCTAATAGTCGTGACTAAGTGTTGAAGCAAGCAGGAATATCTGGAGGAGTATCATCTGAACTGAGATCTGCTGCTGTGAAGATGGTGTTTGTTAAAGAGGAGAGTGAGGAGAACATGATTAACCTGGAGAATAAAACAGGAGGAACAAGGAGGTTGGTGTTTATTCTTCATTAATCTTTAATGAGTTTGTGGTGTTAACAAAGATAGTTTTACATTCCTTAATGTAAAAAATAAGTCTTAAATCCACCATTCAAAGGTCTTAAAAATGTGATAGACCTGACAACGAGAAGATTTATATTTTATTTTCACTCATTGCTTTTCGAATCGTAAAACTGTTTAACTCCGAGCCTGTGAGACACATCAGATTCACTTTGTTTTTGCATTAGTGTAATCTCAAACATTTTGTACCTGTTTTCTGTCTAACAAATAATTAATGTACATTCATGACACTGTATTTGGTGTTATGTTACCTTGGCACAAATATGAAATATTTTATCTCTTTTGTCTGCCCTTTTACTTCACTGTTGGACCAAACGGTGATAGAAACATTATATTTGCTAAGTTCTCCCGTATACATCTACTTCTACCATCTGTAGCTCTTACTGGGTCTTGTGCCACTGCTCTCAAATGTTAGTCTGGAGCCCAGTAATGGCTGGTTTCCACCGAGCGGTACGGGTCAGTACGGTACAGTACGGTACGACTCGGGACAGAACACCCTGATCCAGCTTGCGTACCCTTACTTGATAGGCGTGGTGTATGCCGGAAAGTAGCGATCAGCGATAAAGCGCAGCAATAAGCACAACTCAAATACAAATATTGCAAACACACAAATATTTGAAAATCTGGAATCTGGGGGTGCAAAAAAATCTAAATATTAAGAAAATCCCCTTTAAAGGCAGGGTAAGCGATTTCTGGAAGCCAATGTTGAAATTTGAAATCACCAAAACAAACACGCCCCTACCCCAAAAGGGTTTCGCCCCTGTTTTGATAGATCCACCCCACATATATGTAGCCTACGCAACCCAGGCAATGATTAATTCTGTGAAACATTAGCCGCTTTTCCACCGAAATTACCTGGAACAATATGTCCCAGGAACCTTTCTCCCCCCAGACTTGTTGCTGTCTGCGTTTCCATCGCGGCCTAAACTACAGAGAAGATTAGGCAAATAGTCTGGTGACATAACGTTAGGTCTGCGCGCGTTTCTCAATACCAAGTACGCATAGTTCGGACTTCACGAGTTAGACTCGGACGGAATGACGCAAGTCCGCTAATTCTGCAAAGAGCAGCGTACTTGATAACATCAGTCAGCTCACCTCGCCCTCACTGTATTTACAGACGAAATGTATCAAACACCACTGCCTCTTTTTGTTTTCATTTAAACATATTAATAGCCGCAGAAATGTAGTTCAGAGAACGTACATGCATTACAATGAAACAAAATATTATATCAAATATTGCCTGTTTTCATTTTCATTTTAACATATTAATAGAATATATATATATATATATATATTTTTATTTAATAAAGACCAAAGATTACCTGTTAGATTTACCCAAAACGAATTATATCTCATGTTTATCCACTACAGAGACATCAGAGCCAGCGGCAAATGTCAGAAGGACTAGCCGAGTTTATGCTCCTCTCTTCAGGATACATGAGCACGAGCGGCCGGTGATCGTTTGGAACTCACGTCTCCGAAATCAGCGAAGCACATTTTCAAATAGGCGCTGTTTTTATAAATAAACCGCAGATTTGAGTTTTAAACAACTACATTTTCGCCTGAAATACACGCGTCCAGTGTAGGCTGGCTTTAGATGTTGCAGCGCGTCCGGTGTAGACACAATGTTACTCACCTATCGAGAAGAACCAAAGCAACCTCGGCGTCTGATCTCAGGCCTTCCGCTCCTTGAGTTCTCTCCAGCGCTGGAAAGCTGATCCGATATTTACACGGGTCCTACTTCTTGCCTTATCGTTCCACAGACGTTTTACTCTTTTGTTTTTTATCCACCATCTCTATCTTTCTGTCACTCGGCTGTTCACTGAATGCTCTCTCCTCCACATCATGAGTAGACATGCCCCTTACTGCTGATTGGCTACAAGTTTGTTTTGGTACTCAGCCCCGACTCAGTTTTCTAAAACGTTTTTGAAAAAATCGCTTTCCCTGCCTTTAAAGTTTGTCTCCGAAATCGGCATAGCAAAATTTCCAAATAGGCGCTATCTTTATAAATAAACTGCAGATTTGAGTTTTAAACAACTACATTCTTGTCTGAAAAACTCTTAAAACTACATTTCATGGCACAATAACAGTAATATTTTTAAAATTATGTGGGTTTTTGGGCATTGACGTTTCACAAGTCCACAAGAACATACAAGAACACATATTGAGAAATGGCTATTGTCTGTGTGAAAATATAAAATTATATATTTTTTTGTGTTTGCACACTCTGATATAAATAAGCCCAACATTCATGGACAGTAGAGCGGAACGAGTGAAGGAGGAGCTTATCGCCTTGTATCACGCAAAAGTGATGATTCTAGTAAACCAATCAATATTCTGCAGAGAGTTTAGCTCCACCCTTTTGGTACCCTTTGCTGTGCTAGGTACCCCAATGGAAGGGTACCAAAAAAGTGGTACGGTATGGTTCGCTATTTTGGTACCATTCACAACTTCTGACAATGGAAACAGACTATAATTGCGTACCGTACCGTACTGTACTGAACCGAACTGCTCGGTGGAAACGAGCCATAAGAGACACTTTCTATGAACTGGGCACTTTTTTCAATAACATTATGTCTGATCATTTTTGTAGTGGAACAAACATATTTAATAGTTCTTCCTATAGAAACATGGATTTTTGCCTATAATGTTTTAAAAATCATTTGAAGATCAGTATACTTCATTCATAGAAATATTTCAGGGACTGATAATTTACAAAATAAAAACATTTTGTATAATAATTATCTACTTTACATTTTTATATCAGGTTTCATTTTTATGTCCATGTTTCTCTGCTTTTTACGAGTTACTGAAAATAAACCATTTTTACTTTCATCTTTAGAGTTGATTGAAGAAAACAAGGATAATCAAGAACTGAGTGAATACGAGGAGAAAAATCATGTCGAAACTGGAGAAAAAACTTTGAGTTGCTGTCAAACCAAACAGAAAGATTTAAAGAAAAGAGGAGCCAAGAAGTCTTTCACCTGCACTCAGTGTGGAAAGAGATTCACACACAAATGTGGTCTTGATATTCACATGAGAGTTCATACTGGAGAGAAACCGTACACGTGTGATCAGTGCGGGAAGAGTTTCTCACAATCGGCAAACCTTAAGAGAGACATGTTCAATCACAGAAGAAAAACTGCACGCATGTGATCAATGCGGCAAAACATTTTCGAGGCCTTCAAACCTGAAGATACACCTGAGAGTTCATACAAAGGAGAAGCCACATTCATGTTATTTGTGTGGAAAGAGTTTTTCACGTCTAGAAAATTTGAAAGAACATCAGAAAACACATACTGCTGTGAGAGAGTACATGTGCATTGAGTGTGAGAGGACTTTTTACTTCAGAAAAGTGTTTAAAACAGCATGAGATGATCCACACTGGAGAGAAACCGTACAAGTGTTCACACTGTGACAAGACATTCAGTCAGTCAGGAAGCCTTAAAAGACACGAGAGCATCCACACTGGAGAGAAACCATATCACTGCACTGCATGTGGGAAGAGTTTCATTCAATCATCTGCTCTACACATTCATACAAAAAACAATCACAGTAAGTAGATCCTCTTCAGATCCAGCACTTTCAAGTTTGATGAGCGTCCTCACCAAATGTGTCACAATACTGCATCAAGCAATAAAATATAATGTGATTATTGACTATATGGGCCATATAGATCTTGATGTAGTGATACATGCATATTGTAAAGGTGACTTGACTTACTGTATACTTATAAAGTGTTACCAAATCATATTATCTAGTGTCATAATCAAACTTTAGCTCATGACACACAAACCTAACAAATACACAAACCTGAATCAGGAATCATTTTACAAGTCAATGTCTTTTAGAGTATTTCTATTATGTGTATTTCAGCACGTCAATTACAGTATACAACATAAATATACAGGTGCAGATACAGTAAAATACAACAATGAGCTTTAATAAAAGTTTTCTTTCATTACACTACTGTAAAGAGATCTTCAGTAGATGAAAAGCACTAGAAAAGAAAAGTTTAAAATGCCAAAGATTTGAATATGATCACAAAATACAGCATATTTACAGTAAAAATCAATCAATCAATAAATTCAGCATCCTCAGCCACATTGCATGACAGCATTAATAATGACCATGTTTGTCATACTATAGCAGTTTCTTAGTCTTCTGACAAAAGACTTCCTCCCCTAGACAGTCATCTCTCTGATCTGCACAAATACAGTACATGTAAGAAGTGATCGGCATTAAATCAGTTTGACGGTGATGAGTCTGAGGGTGTTCAACATGTGCTACAGTATTCAGATTGTGCATACATATACTGTATACATACATACATATATGACATGGGAACAGAAATAACTTTTAAATAAGACTAAGAAAAGAAGTAGAAAATAAATAATATTAGTATTGTGGTATACATCTGGAACAGAATACTTATGTACAGATTTGTGCATTATGTACAGTATATACAGCTGTATAAATAAAATGTGTAAATATGTATTCACATAATATGTAATAATTGTGTCTTTCTCAGGTACTGAGAAATTAATAATGAAAACAGGTGTTAATTTATGTCTTTAAGCTGGAGATGGCATGGTGGGGGGAAACTATGCTTATCTGCTTCACACAGTCTGGTCTGATCAATGATCTGGATCAGTACATCCGAAATCAACACCTCAATGGAGATTTTCTGGTCAGTATGTCTACATTGTGTTGTTTGGCCAAGTGTACAGTGTAAATGCAGATATTGGATATGGGTCATTTTAGAAGAAGATACAAGCTGGTCAGCAAAAACATCAGATATAGTCAACAAATTGGAATTAGGCATCAAGACCTGCAGGATAAATGCAGCCTAAACAGACTAGATCGGCTCAGTCACAATCACGAGCGGCACGGAGCGGAGAGTGGACACGTGCAGACAGTCCATGATGATTAGGAAAACGTACAACGACAGAAGTGATAATGCACCGATTACAACAAAGAATCACGAGTTTCACACAACAGCATGGGACACAGTTAAAGGGGCTAACATGACAGTAAATTGCAGACTTGCGAAACAACAAAAAGTGGGTTTACATAAATGTAGTGTGTGTGTGTGTGTTTGTATGTTCTTTAAAGCTTCAGGCAGGAAGGTTTTTAACTTTAACCACAGAGTGTTACTCCGCATCCACTGAGTATTATAACTGGTCTGGTTTTTTTCATCAGAAACCTCTTCCTCTGTTGTGTGTTTTTTTTTTCCCTCAAGACATTGTCAGAAGCGTAATGGATTCAGCTGTGGTTGTATATTTCCTGATTTCTCATCAGAATAAATGTATTATGCATGTAACAAACCACCTCAAATATAACATGGAGATTTACTTTGTCCTACTGAATGCACAATATATTTTGGAGCAATTCAATTGGCAATTCTGTTGGAATCCATGTATCATTCGTTCATTCGTTTTTTTATTTAATATAGAAAGTAGAAAAATGAAAAAAGGGCTCCTTTTTCATTCTTTTCCCAAAAAAATGAAACAAGAATTCAGCTTAATTTATCATTTTTCGTTCAGGGGTAGAAAAATTCATAAACAGCTTGAATATTCGATTTCTACACGTGGGCGGGAATTAAACGCCTCTTTCTGCTGATTGGCCAGTCAAAGATCAAACCGTGCTGTCATCAGTTCTTCCACAGTTTTCACGCAGCAGAATAATAGTCCTCCGCTGCTGCAGTTGTACGTATTCTTAACGCATTGATTGCAACTACATTTAATCTTTTTTCATCAAACAAACAGACTAATGAATAGCTTGACACAACTCGGACCGGGGCAGAGTCTAGACAGGGCTTTCTTCTGTGTAGATATAAATTCTGTTCTTTGCATCAGCTGGGCATCATGGCAGGGTATATGATGGCTGTCATAGCCAACCCTGCTCACCCAGTAAGTCTGTTTAATTAAGTAATTCATTAATTCTTTTCAAAATACATATTTTAAACAATAAGACAAAAAGGAAAGGATAATAAATTGGCTTGGGTATATATAGGTCTATAACGTTCACGCAAGAACTGCCATTCTGATTGACAACCAGAGAACACCAGATATAGTCAAGTCAAGTCAAGTCACCTTTATTTATATAGCGCTTTTAACAATACAGACTGTGTCAAAGCACTTAACAGTATCAAGTTGGAGGATAGAGTGTCAGTAATGTATAATAATAAGATTAAACACTCAATTTTCAGTTAAGGGCGTTTCATTATTGAATTCGGAGATGTCATTGTCTAGCTAAGTTTAGTTTAAATAGTATCTGTGAAATCAAATTGACGATAATCGCTAGAAATTAAGTGTCCCCAACTGAGCAAGCCAGAGGCGACAGCGGCAAGGAACCAAAACTCCCTCTGAGACAGAATGGAGAAAAAAACCTTGGGAGAAACCAGGCTCAGTCGGGGGGCCAGTTCTCCTCTGGCCAGGATATTATTGTTTATTCACTGTTTACTTATTGTTTTAATTACATTTTTAAATGTATTATATTTCTATTTTTATATTGTTGCAATTTCTAACAATAATAGTATTATGTAGTTAGGTATTTTATTATTATATTTTTAATTATTTGTTTTATTTTTAGTTTTATTGTATTTTAGTCGAGGTCTTCACTGGGGATATGTCTCTGGGGCTCATCGCTGACGATCAGGGCCGCAGACATCATCTCCCGGCGCCGATCCACCATCTGATCCGGACACGGACTGAGAAACAGAATAAGAAAGAAACAACTATTAGCGTAGATGCCAATCTTCTTACGATGTAACGAGTACATCGTGTGTTATGGGAAGTGTTCCCCGTTCCGGTTGATCTAATTAATGCAGCCTAACAATCCTTTAACGGATTTGAATAATAGAAGTGTAGTAGTGTGTTAGGTGTATGTCAGGTTAAAGAGGTGGGTCTTTAATCTAGATTTAAACTGACAGAGTGTGTCTGCCTCCCGAACAGTGTTTGGTAGATTGTTCCAGAGTTTGGGCGCTAAATAGGAAAAAGATCTGCCGCCCGCAGTTGATTTTGATATTCTAGGTATTATCAAATGGCCAGAGTTTTGAGAACGCAGCGGACGTGAAGGACTATAATGCGATAAGAGCTCACTCAAGTACTGAGGAGCTAAACCATTTAGGGCTTTATAAGTAATTAACAAGATTTTAAAATCTATACGATGTTTAGTAGGGAGCCAGTGCAGTGTTGACAGAACCGGGCTAATGTGGTCATACTTCCTGGTTCTAGTAAGAACTCTAGCTGCTGCATTTTGAACCATCTGTAATTTGTTTATTAAGCGTGCAGAACAACCACCCAATAAAGCATTACAATAATCTAACCTTGAGGTCATAAACGCATTAATTAATGTTTCTGCATTTGACATTGAGAGCATAGGTCTCAGTTTAGATATATTTTTAAGATGAAAAAATGCAGTTTTACAAATGCTAGAAACGTGGCTGTCAAAGGAGAGATTACTATTAAATAGCACACCTAGGTTCCTGACTGATGACGAAGAATTTACAGAGCAGCCATCAAGTGTTAGACAGTGTTCTAGGTTATTACTTGTGGGGGTTTTAGGTCCGATAATTAACACCTCTGTTTTTTCAGAATTTAGCAGTAAGAAATTACTCGTCATCCAGTTTTTTTATATCGACTATGCATTCCATAAGTTTCTCAATTTGGTGTGTTTCACCAGGCCGTGAAGAAATATAGAGCTGAGTATCATCAGCATAACAGTGAAAGCTAACCCCGTGTTTCCTAATGATATTTCCCAAGGGTAACATATAAAGCGTGAAAAGTAATGGCCCTAGTACTGAGCCTTGAGGAACTCCATACTGCACTTGTGATTGATATGATACCTCGTCATTCACTGCTACGAATTGATGGCGGTCAGATAAGTACGATTTGAACCATGCTAATGCACTTCCACTAATGCCAACAAAGTTTTCTAGTCTATTCAAAAGAATGTTGTGATCGATAGTGTCGAATGCAGCGCTAAGATCCAGTAGAACTAATAGAGAGATACAACCACGATCAGATGATAAAAGCAGATCATTAGTAACTCTAATGAGAGCAGTCTCAGTACTATGATACGGTCTAAATCCTGACTGGAAATCCTCACAGATATCATTTTTCTCTAGGAAGGAATGTAATTGTGAGGATACAACCTTTTCTAATATCTTTGACAAAAAAGGGAGATTCAAGATCGGTCTGTAATTAACTAGATCTTTGGGGTCAAGTTGTGGTTTTTTAATGAGAGGCTTAATAACAGCCAATTTAAAGTTTTTGGGGACATATCCTAATGACAATGACGAATTAATAATAGCCAAAAGAGGATCTATGACTTCTGGAAGCACCTCTTTTAGTAGTTTAGATGGAATAGGGTCTAACATACATGTTGTTGGTTTAGATGATTTAACAAGTTTATACAATTCTTCCTCTCCTATAGTAGAGAATGAGTGGAATTGTTCCTCGGGGGATCTATAGTGCACTATTTGATGCGATAATATAGCTGACGGCTGCATGGTTACAATTTGATCTCTAATAGTATCAATCTTGGAAGTAAAATAGTTCATAAAGTCATTACTGCTGTGCTGTTGGGAAATGTCAACACCTGTTGATGCTTTATTTTTTGTTAATTTTGCCACTGTATTGAATAAATACCTGGGGTTATGTTTGTTTTGTTCTAAAAGAGACGAAAAGTAATCAGATCTAGCAGTTTTTAAAGCTTTTCTGTAGGATAGAGTACTTTCCCGCCAAGCTAAACGAAATACCTCTAGTTTTGTTTTCCTCCAGCTGCGCTCCATTTTCCGGGCTGCTCTCTTTAGAGTGCGAGTGTGCTCATTATACCACGGTGTTGGACTCTTTTCCTTAATCTTCCTTAAGCGTAAAGGAGCAACCGTATCTAAAGTGCTAGAAAAGAGAGAGTTCATAGTTTCTGTTACATCATCAAGTTGTTCTGAGCTGTTGGATATGCTAAGGAATTGAGATAAATCAGGAAGATTACTTACAAAGCAGTCTTTTGTGGTAGAAGTGATGGTTCTACCATATTTGTAAGAAGGAGTTGAATTTACAGCTTTAACTATATGGAGTTTACACAAGACTAGATAATGATCTGATATATCATCGCTTTGCTGCAGAATTTCAACACCATTAACATCAATTCCATGTGACAGTATTAAATCTAGAGTATGATTTTGACTATGAGTAGGTCCTGAAACGTGTTGTCTCACCCCAATAGAGTTCAGAATGTCTATGAATGCTGATCCTAATGCATCTTTTTCATTATCAACATGGATATTAAAATCACCCACAATTAGGACTCTATCTGCAGCCAGCACTAACTCTGATAGAAAATCAGCAAATTCTTTAATAAAGTCTGTATGGTGCCCTGGTGGCCTGTATACAGTAGCCAGTACAAACGTCACGGAGGATTTATCATTAATACTTTTTTCTCTAGATAATTTTATATGAAGCACCATTACTTCAAAGGAGTTATACTTAAAGCCTGTCTTCTGAGAAATACTGAGAATATTGTTATAAATTGTAGCAACACCTCCCCCTTTGCCTTTTGGACGCGGCTCAGTTTTGTAACAGTAATCTTGGGGGGTAGACTCGTTTAAAATAATGTATTCATCTGGTTTTAGCCATGTTTCTGTCAAACAGAGCAAATCTAGGTTATGATCATTAATCAAATCATTTACAAAAAGTGCTTTTGTAGAAAGGGACCTGATATTCAGTAAGCCAAGTTTTATCAATTGTTTCTGTGTATTGTAAACATTTTTTATTTGTTGAACATCAATTAAATGGTTACTTATAAATTGGTTTGGACGTTTTCTGTATTCTCTAGTTCGGGGAACAGACACAGTCTCTATAGTGTGATATCTAGGTGAAGGAGTCTCTATGTGCTGAGAATTAACTGACTTCTGTGACGTATATAGCCTACTGTTAGAGTTTTATAATGTAGTCTTGTTTCATTAAAACTGATTATAATTGATTTCTCAAAAGGGTATGCACTTGTGCATGGCATGAGCTGCTGCACACTCGCACACAGGACTGCAACGCAAGATTTTCAGAAAATATTTAACTTGCCATTTTGGCAACCAAACCCACAGTATACCTTCAGAATGCTTGGAATATACGCCATGAGATGCATGGGATTATTTTACGATAGATATGCATCTGTTTAAAAAAAAAAAAAAAACTAAAACTAAAGTCACCATTCTCTGCCATTAAATTGGCAAGTGCAAGCACAACATGTTTTGTGTTAAGTAATAAGCCTTTAGATTAGAACAACACTAAGGTGAGTAGTTACACTAGTTCACACAGTTCCAATAAATTGCGATGGGTTAAATAAACTCAATAAGCAGACAGACGCGACTACAGATAAGCGCAAACCAGTATTGAAGTGCACAGGAAATAAGCAGCAGTTATATTTAAAGCAGTTTAAATATGCAGTTTAAATTAATATTGAGTACTGACTGATGTTCACTTGGATTTTTTTTCCCCATCGAGGGGAAATAACTTAATACTTGGTCATTTATAATCGTATGGTAAATTGTAGGGGTATAATCGTATGGTAAATTGTAGGGGTATAAATCGGATGGTTTATTTTCTTTATTATAAAAAAAAAAAAGTGTAGGCCTATTATTTTTTGTTGTGAATGTCCAAATTGGCATCATCTCTTCTTAGGTGTTTGGTCATCTCAGATCATTTGAGGGCTGGATCCAGACTGAAGCGTGTGTAATTCCTAGTTACCACGGGATGTTAATCCCGTAGCAGATACAGAGAAACAAAGAGACATAATTAGCGTAGCTGTTGTTCCATCCAAGCTAAAATTAATTGTTCAACCCAAGCTAAAGAATAATAATGTGAGTTTGATCAGATATAACTGCAGTACAAGATTATGAGATGCATTATATGAATGCATTATGTGAATGCTTGGCTAAAGAGATGTGTCTTTAATCTAGATTTAAACAGAGAGTGTGTCTGAACCCCGAACGTTATCAGGAAGGCTATTCCAGAGTTTGGGAGCCAAATATGAAAAAGCTCTACCTCCTTTAGTGGACTTTGCTATTCTAGGTACTACCAAGAGTCCAGAGCTTTGCGACCCTAGGGAGCGTGATGGATTGTAGCGAGATATAAGACTAGTTAGGTACGCAGGAGCTAAACCATTTAGGGCCTTATAGGCAAGTAATAATATTTTGTAACTGATACGGAACTTAATAGGTAGCCAGTACAGAGACTGTAAAATTGGGGTAATATGATCATATTTTCTTGACCTGGTAAGGACTCTAGCCGCTGCATTTTGGACTACCTGTAGCTTGTTTATTGAAGATGCAGGACAACCACCTAGCAGTGCATTACAATAGTCCAGTCTAGAGGTCATGAATGCATGAACTAGCTTTTCTGCATCAGAAACAGGTAACATGTTCCATAGCTTGGCAATGTTTCTAAGATGGAAGAATGCTGTTTTTGTAACATTGGAAATATGTTTTTCAAAAGACAAGTTGCTGTCTAATATAACACCCAGATTTTTGACTGTAGAGGAAGTAACAGGACATCAGTCTAGTTGCAAATTTTAATCCAAGAGATTCTGTGTACTATTTGGTCCAATAAGTAATATCTCTGTCTTATCTGAATTTAATAGGAGAAAATTATTGGTCATCCAATCTTTTACAATTTTAACACACTCAGTTAACTTAGATAATTTAGAAGTTTCATCTGGTCTTGTTGAGATATATAGTTGAGTATCATCAGCATAGCAATGGAAACTAATCCCGTATTTTCTAATAATATTACCAAGGGGCAACATGTATATTGAAAATAGCAGAGGATCTAGGACAGATCCTTGTGGTACTCTATACTTTACTGGTGATAATTGAGATGACTCCCCGTTTAAATAAACAAAGTGGTAGCGATCGGACAGGTAGGATCTAAACCATCTTAAAGCCTGCCCTTGAATACCCGAAAAGTTTTGTAATCGATCTATGAGTATGTCATGATCTATAGTGTCGAACACAGCACTAAGATCAAGTAAAACTAGCAATGAGATGCAGCCTTGGTCTGATGCAAGAAGCAAGTCATTTGTAATCTTAACAAGTGCAGTTTCTGTGCCATGGTGGGGCCTGAAACCTGACTGAACTTCTTCACAGAGATATTTTTTTTTGCAAGAATGAGCACAATTGAGCAGACACAACTTTTTCTAAAATTTTACACATAAACGGAAGATTTGAGATGGCTCTGTAATTTGCCAGTTCACTACACCCCTAGTAAAATGCATATTTTTATTTTTGTAATGTTACGTTCAAAATAACTACAACCTGAATTCCAGAAATGTTGGTACGTTTTGAATGAATAAAATGAAAACTAAAAGACTTTAAAATGACATGAGCCAATATTTTATTCACAATATAACATAGATAACATAACAAATGTTTAAACTGAGAAATTTTACACTTTTATCCACTAAATGAGCTAAGTTTTAAATTTAATGCCCGCTACAGGTCTCAAAAAAGTTGGCACGGGGGCAACAAAGGGCTGAAAAAGCAAGACATTTTGAAAAGATTCAGCTGGGAGAACATCTAGCAACTACTTAAGTTAATTGACATCAGGTCTGTAACATGATTAGCTATAAAATGGATGTCTTAGAGAGGCAGAGTCTCTCAGAAGTAAAGATGGGCAGAGGCTCTCCAATCTGTGAAAGAGTGCATAAAAAGATTGTGGAATACTTTAAAAACAACGTTCCTCAACTTCAAATTGCAAAGGCTTTGCAAATCTCATCATCTACATTGCATAACATCATCAAAAGATTCAGATAAACTGGAGAAATCTCTGTGCATAAGGAACAAGGCCAAAGACCTTTGTTGGATGCCTGTGGTCTTCGGGCCCTCAGACGACACTGTATCACTCATCGGCATGATTCTGTCATTGACATTACTTAATGGGCCCAGGAATACTTCCAGAACCACTGTCGGTAAACACAATCCGCCATGCCATCTGCAGATGCCAACTAAAGCTCTATCATGCAAAGAGGAAGCCATATGTGAACATGGTCCAGAAGCGCCGTTGTGTCCTTTGGGCCAAAGCTCATTTAAAAAAGACTGTTTCAAAGTGGGAAAGTGTTTTATGGTCAGACGAGTCCAAATTTGACATTCTTATTGGAAATCACGGACGCCGTGTCCTCCAGGCTAAAAATGAGGGAGACCTTCCAGCGTGTTATCAGCTTTCAGTTCAAAAGCCAGCATCTCTGATGGTATGGGGGTGCATAAGTGCATACGGTATGGGCAGCTTGCATGTTTTGGAAGGCACTATGACTGCTGAAATGTATATAAAGGTTTTAGAGCAACATATGCTCCCCTCCAGACGATGTCTATTTCAGGGAAGGCCTTGTGTATTTCAACAGGACAATGCAAAACCACATACTGCAGCTATTACAACAGCATGGCTTCGTAGTAGAAGAGTCCGGGTGCTGAATTGGCCTGCCTGCAGTCCAGATCTTTCACCTATAGAGAACATTTGGCGCATCATTAAATGAAAAATACGTCAAAGACGACCACAAACTCTTCAGCAGCTGGAAACATATATCAGGCAAGAATGGGACCAAATTCCAACACCAAAACTCCAGACACTCATAACCTCGATGCCCAGACGTCTTCAAACTGTTTTGAAAAGAAGAGGAGATGCTACACCATGGTAATCATGCCCCCGTCCCAACTATTTTAAGACCTGTAGCAGGCATCAAATTTGAAATGAGCTCATTTTGTGCATATAATTGTACAATTTCTCAGTTTAAACATTTGTTATGTTATCTATGTTCTATTGTGAATAAAATATTGGCTCATGTGATTTGAAAGTCTTTTAATTTTCATTTTATTAAATTTTAAAATACGTCCCAACATTTCCGGAATTTGGGTTGTACATCTGTACACCACCTTTCGTTAATGTAGAAGCATGTCCCGCCGCCATGCGATTTCCCCGCTGATTCTGCGTCGCGATCCACTCTGAACAGCTGGAAGCTCAGCAGATTTAATGCGCTGTCCGTTATGGCGTCATTCAGAGTTTGAAAAATCCTTGTTTATGCGGGAGAGCATAAGTAGTTTGTCCGTTTTGTTGGGTAGAGAGCGGAGATTCACCAGATGGATGCTAGGCAGCACCAACTATGATGTACCGCAAAACATCAGAATAGTCGAAAAACTGTGAAATATTGGGTGGTGTGTACTACCAAATGTCCAGCAATTTGTCCCTGGTCAAACTGATTGACCTGACAGGACAAACAAACAAGAACGTAAAAACAACTGTGGAGCACGCCACGGAGGCAGCCATCAGCAGCACCATCTTGTTGATTCACGTTTTGAGGTTTGTTTTTGGATTATTGTCCTGTTGGAAGATCCAGACATGACCCCATTATAAGATTCAGTCAGGTTTTGATTTTTTATCTGTTGGAATTTGATAGAGTCCATGATGCCATGTATCTAAACAAGATGTCCAGAACCTCCAGCAGAAAAATAGGCCCACAACATTAATAATACAGCAGTATATTTCATCGTACACATGGGATACTTTTTTATCCCTGTGTGCACCAAACCCATCTTGAGTGTTTGCTTTTAAAAAGCTATTTTTTAGTTTCATCTAACCATATAAGCCGGTCCTATTTCAAGTCCCAGTCATGTCTGACAACTGAATACGCTGGGGATTGTTTTTGGATGAAAGCATTTTCTTTTCTTGATTTTTTTTTTTGTCTTGAAACCCTCCCAAACAACACATGGCGACTGAGGTGCTGTTTTGATCATTCTTTTAAGGTTTTCTGACCCCGAGACTCAACCATTTTCTACAATTTTCCAGCTGTGGTCCTTAGAGAGTCTTTATCCACTCAAACTCTCCTCCTTACCATGCATTAGGACGATATAGACACACGTCCTCTTCCAGGCAGTTTTGTAACATTTTATGTTGATTGGAACTTCTTAATTATTGTCCTGATGCTGGAAATGGGAATTGCCACTGCTCTAGCTCTTCTCTTAAAGCCACTTTCTAATTTGTGAACTCAATTATCTTTTGCTGCACGTCAGAAATATATTCTTTGGTTTTTCTCATTGTGATGATGATTAAGGGAATTTGGAATTGGTTTTCCCTCCTATTTATATTCCTGTGAAACAGGAAGCCATGGCTGGATAATTTCATGTTCATAATCACCCTGGTGTGCTACAAATTGTAAATATGAATGGGAATATACTTCAGAGAGATATTTTACTCATAATAATTTCTAGGGGTACCAATAATTGTGTCCGTGTATTTGAGAAAAACATTTCTTTCATAATGAGATTTTCCCCCATATTAAGTTGTTTTAGTTCAATGAAAGGTTAGATTTTTTTTAAAAGAAAACATCAAAAAGATTAACAATGCATTTTTTTACAGCTTTCTTTGATCATATTTACCAAGGGTACCAACAATTCTGACCACGTGTGTATGTGCGAATAAAAAAGGTAACTGGACAAACCTTTCCCTAAATAGATTGCAGTGATGTGGTTACTCCACTGCATGGATCTTCATGTGTATCTTCAGATGACTTTTAAAAGAGAAACTCTTTCCACACTGATCACAGGTGTGCGGCTTCTCTCTGCTGTGGATCTTCTCGTGTGCTTTCAGATTTCCTAACTGAGTGAATGTCTTGTCACAGTATTAACACCTGTGAGGTCTTTCTCCAGCGTGAATTCTCTGATGCAGTTTTAAATGTCTCGCTGTAGTAAAAGTCTTCCCACACTCAAAGCACAAGTACTCTCTCACACCAGTGTAATAACTAGCTCAGATTCTTAGCTTCTTGGGGAATTGGATCTGAACGATCCGGTTCGATTTGATTGAACTGATTCAAAATTTATAGCTTACACTTCAATCAACTATTCGTCCAGCATCTTAGTCGAATTTAGTGTATCATACCATTTCTGTTTTATTCCGTGGCCAACGATAATAATGCAAAACTGGTATTTTATTTACTATGAGCAAGGTAACACGATCTGGGCAAATGTTTAAACTTTAAAATTACACAACACAAGACAATGCTTCTTTATAAATGAAACATAAGTTTATTTGCTATGTAAGAATACATCAACTAAACTAAAACACACACATTCACACGCACATACAGACAAGGTTCAGGAAATTATGAGTTACTGCATTTGCACGAGGTCCCAAAATCTAGTGTTTTGCCACTAGTTCCTTTAGATCGCAACCTGTGAAAATCACGAGCAGAGAGTTTGCTTATCTTCACTGCTTAAAGGATTTATCACCAGTTTGCCAGCAAGAAAGGAGACTTTGTTTGTTTGTTTTTACTAGCGTTTTGGGTGACAGCTGAGCGGGGTCGCCTCAACGGCTTGTCTCAGGGAATCCCGGCTCCTGGTTGGTTGCTGATCGGTTGTTGGATGACGTATTTTTGGGAAAGCCCTTGCAGTGATTGGTTGGTTGCCTGGTTGCGTATGAGCTTCAGAAGTATGTTGCCTTGCCTTGACGTTCTTCTGGGAGTTTGTTTGCGCGGCTGTAGGCTTTGAAGATTTCTGCAGTCACGAAGCTTCAACGAAGTGTTTGAGTTCTGAAGTCTCGATCGCTTGATGGTACAGCGTGTGTTGTAGCTCGGTTGTAGCTTGGTCAACAAAGTTGTAGCTCGGTCAACAAAGGCGAAAGAGCACCGAATCTGTTCAGACATTGGAGTTTTGATTGAGCCATGTTGGTCCGTCCCACGACGTGATCTTCCAATCAGACATTGTTGCAGGGCTTATCCACGCCCCACACTGTTCATCTTAGGGCACAAATCAACATAATACTTAATCTTCCACGTGGGAGAATATCTATGCAGGTTTTGTTAATAACTTCTATAAAATGTTGTAATCATGATACCGAAAATCAACATTTCATTCACACCAAGGTATTGCTAATAAAACAAGCTTTCACCCAACATCAAACATCAACTATCTGGCATACATAGAGTACATTTAATAACCTTATCTACTAAACGGGGTTATAATGCATAGATTAAAATATCATTGGTACCAATAAATACATCAAGCATATATAAGACATCACATATTATTTGGGAGTATACTGCCGTGCAAAGGCAAAAGACCGTAACTTCGATTTTTGTCGAAAATGAGTTATTTATATTTTTGGGACATTCAAGACATCCTTTATCATGTGCATAAATGTATCTCGAGTCAATTTCGTTGTTTTTTCGAGAAAATAATGGGTCATCTCAACCGTAACTTCGAAAAGCCCCAGAGAAAACAAGGCAGAACACCGTATAACACCAGTTACCGCTCTTTCACTTTGTTTGGAATGCTCAAAATGAGTTACGGCGTTCTGCGTGTTTAACTGCGTGTCAACTGCGCGTCAAAATGAAGTTACGGTGCCGGCTTGGAGTTATACAGTGTTCTTCCTGTTTTTACTGACCATTACAGAATGACGCGTTTTAATTACGGTGTAGACAACTGAATTAGATAGATCGCGATCTACCAAACAGCATAACAAAGCACTGTAAAGACTAGATAGCTTGCAGACAATGCAAAGGCAGAGTACATTAACTTCAAAATAGGGGTAAAAATCAAGTTTGAGCTCACAATTTTTTTTATTGTAGATACTGTAATTTTCATTACTAAAACATCTAACTGCCAAATTTCCAGTGTCCTACCTATAATTAATTTGGCTGGACAAGTAAAAATTTTAAAGTCATTTTTCTCAGTTTCACAGTCTAGCGAGTTTAGGTCTTTTGCCTTTGTAGGGCAGTATAGTTGCCCTTTTTATACTTTTCAATGATTTTTTAAATGATTGTCTGTTGAAAATCGTCCATGTGAGTTCTGTGTTCCTTTGTTTGCAAGAGAAGAAACACACATTTTCGGGAATGTAGAGAAAGGGGAGGACAGTCCTGAGGTCAAGAAAGTCATGGGTAAAGGTCTGGTGATCTTCTCGCTCAGACGTGGAGCTGTAAATCTGTCTTCCTTTGTTTATTTGATTATCAATTTATGCGTTAAATGGTCATGGGTGCCAGGAGCATCTGTTGCTGGAACATTTCCAGACAAGAAGTTCTTTGTTCTGTGTTGGTTGAATTAGGTTTAAGGGATAGGATAACGCCTGTTTCACACCACAAGCGTGAGCAGCGCAGAAGCGTTGCGTATGCAGAGCGTGAGCAGCGCGCGCCCATTGTGCTTTCATACTGGCAGCGTTTGTCGCACGCAGCTGAACCGCGGCTTGTAGGCTAGTACAATACAGATGAGTATCATCATTTCTGTCATATTTTCCAGCGTTCTCCTCCGAACACTGTGTGCCATGTGCTTTGGTGTATGATATGGCCAGCATACTCTGTGATGCGACCGTGTCCCCCTGCCCTCTGTCCCACACACATATGTAAATAACATATATTATATATATATATATATATATATAGGTAGTTTACACGATAAACTTGAGCCAAGTTTTCAAGATGTGTATACGAAAAAATTGCCGACTCTGCCAGGAAAGATTTTGTCTGACCCTTCTCACATTTTGTATGAGGAATATTAATTTTTGCCATCTAACAGAAGACTTGCATATGCTAGATTGAATTGGCTATGTTACGTAAATCTTTTGTGTATCAGTCTGTAAAATTAATAAATCAGAATTGGGGGTTCAAATAGGCCTCTGGGCCTATTCTAAGGCACTGTAGCCGTATGTTTATTATACTGATGTTGTTTTTCTGTATTAAGGTGCATCTATTGTATTGTTTGTTTAGTAATTATTGATGTGAACCGCTGTTGTGAGATCCAAGACATATTTTAGAACGAATTCCAACAATAAAGTGTAATTGGATTGAATAATTGAATTGAAAAAGTAATATTAAAACTAACAAATGCCTCTAGTTTTATTATTTAACAGACCTTTGAAGTTTGGGCATAAACTCGTGGAAGTGGTGTTTTCGTGCATTTTTCATATGGTGATTGTGAAATACGAAACGCATCACTTACATGATTTTGTGGTCAAATTTGTTATTTTTAATGTTAATCGGGTCAATTTTTATCAAGAACAATGCACTGTGACTTTAATTCAGCGTAAGCGGCGCAGCAAAAATAGACTCGGCGCCGAAACGATCGCGGCACTGCTGCTCACGCGACGCTCCTGCTTGACGCTCACGCGCTGCTCCTGCTCCCGGTGTGAATGCACTCATTTGTTAACATGCACGCTGAAAAAAATACGCGCTGCTCACGCGCCGCTCACGCTTGCGGTGTGAAACGGGCGTAAGGGGCCAGGCCTTGACAGGAAACTGGTCCAGACAATCGGGCGTTAGGTTGATCATTCATTAATTTTACGACTGCAGATGGCTGAGAGGAGACTCCTTAGATTCCTTTTGGAATGCGCTGATTCTGCAGTTTATTTGTGGGTCCGTTCCATTAGGTCCTACACCAGTATGAATTTTCTGATGTTTATGTAAACCCCACAGCTGTGAAAAACTCTTTCCACATACAGAACAGGAATGTGGCTTCTCATTTATGAACTGTCAGGTGAGTTTTCAGAGCTGATGACCTATGAAATGTTTTGCCGCACTGATCACACTTGAATGGCTTCTCTCCGGTGTGGATTCTCATGTGAACAGTAAGATCGTGCTTGTTCGTGAATCTCTTCCTGCACTGATCACACGTGTGTGGCTTTTCTCCAGTGTGGATCCTCATGTGTCCTTTAAGATGTTCTGATTGCGTGAAGCTCTTTCCACATTGGTCACACGTGAACGGCTTCTCTCCAGTGTGAACTCTCATGTGACACTCAAGATGATTTTTGTGTGTGAATCTCTTTTCACATATATCACACGCAACCGGCTTCTCTCCTGTGTGAACTCTCATGTGTACTCTAAGGTTTGCTGATTGTGTGAAGCTCTTCCCACACTGATCACACGTGAACGGCTTCTCTCCAGTGTGAACTCTCATGTGACACTCAAGATATTTTTTGTTTGTGAAACTCTTCCCGCACTGATCACATGAAAACGTTTTTTCTCCAGTGTGGCTTTTCATGTGTTTGTTAAGGGATCCTTTTTCCTTGAATTGATATCCGCACTGATTACATGTGAATGGCTTCTCGCCGGTGTGAACTCTCATGTGACAGTCAAGACTTTGTTTGTGCGAGAAACTCTTCCCGCACTGATCACATGGGAACGGCTTTTCTCCAGTGTGGACTCTCATGTGTCCTTTAAGGGCTCCTTGTTGTGCGAAACTCTTCCCACACTGATCACACATGAACGGTTTCTCTCCAGTGTGAACTCTCATGTGGCAGTCAAGACTTGTTTTGTTTGAAAATCTCTTTTCACACTGATTGCACATGAACGCCTTTTCTCCAATGTGAACTCTCGTGTGACACTCAAGATAATGTTTGGTTGAGAAACTCTTCCCGCACTGATCACATGTAAATGGCTTTTCTCCAGTGTGGATTGGCATGTGTTTTTTAAGGTTTCCTTTTTCTTTGAATTGATATCCGCACTGATCACAAGTGAATGGTGTCTCTCCAGTATGAACTTTCATGTGACGCTTAAGACTATATTTGTATGTGAAACTCTTCCCACACTCATCACATGTGAATGGTTTCTCTCCAGTGTGAACTCTCATGTGACGCTCAAGACTATATTTGTTTGTGAAACTCTTCCCACATTGAGTGCAGGTGATAGATTTCTTGGCTCTTCTTTTCTTAAAAAATGTATTTTTAGTCTTCAAAGGTTTTTCTCCAGGTTTGACATGATGCTCCTCCTCCACTTCACTCAGTTCTTCACTCTCCTCGCTCTCTTCCATCAGCTCTGAAATAAAATAAAAAATCACTTTAAATAAACCAATATTCAAAGAGCGAAATATGAAAGTGAGTCCTGATGTAATAGCAGAAACAAGACAGCTGCTGTAAAACATTATGATCATTCTGGTGTGTTTTTATGAATTAATTACATGACTGAGGCACAATTTTTATTTTTTTGTAGTGAGTACTATCAATCATCTAATGTTAAGTTTATGGGACCAAACAGATCTTGCCCCCATTTACTTCCATAGTAGGAAAAATAGTAGAAAAAATAAATACTATGGTAGTCAATGGGGGTCAATATCTGTTCAGTTACTGACATTCTTCCAAATATCTTCCTTTGTGTTCAGCAGAACAAAGAAATGTATACAGGCTTGGAGCGACCTGAGGGTGAGTAAATGATGACAGAATTTTCATTTTTGGGAGAGCTATCCATTTTGCTTAAAAAAATATAACAAAAACACAATGTTGTAAACTATATATTTGATCTTTATTTAAATGTGATGAAGTGCTTGACACTTTCTAACACGAATGTTCTTCAGCATCATGAACAGGGTTGCAAAGGGGTGGAAAATTTCCAGGGGAACTTAATTATGGAAGTATTCCAAATTGGTAACAGAATTTACAGGAGTTAAAGGAAATTAATTGGAAAGTTGGTTTAATTTTTACATCAAATAAATCACTGAATGGATTTCATACACCTTTTGACTTTGGGACCAGTTGCAATGACTAGAGAAGTTAAGTTATTTCTGAGATAAATGCTAGCAGCAAGTTAAAGGGACAGTTACCCAAAAATGAAAATTCTGTCATCGATTACTCAGCCTCAAGTTGTTCTAAACCGTTATGAATTTCTTTGTTCTCCTCAACACAAAAGATATTTTGAAGAATGTTCGTAACCAAAAATTCCTGATCCCCCATTGACTCCCATGGTATTATTTTCATACTATGGAAGTCAGTGGGGCCCAGCAACTGTTTGGTTACCAATATTCTCCAAAATAAGTTGTTTTTGTGTGTGTGTGTTCAACAGAAAATAGAAACTCGTACAGGTTTGAAACAATATGAGGGTGACAGAATGATGACAGAGTTTTCATTTTTGTGTGAACTATGCCTTTAACAACTATTTTGTCACATACAGTTAACACAACTAGTGAGGTTCAGTCTTGTAATAAAGTATGCACTTGGTCAGTTTTCTTTGCATTAAATCTAGTTGTTTTAACCAAGATTATGATGCAAAAAAAAAATGTTTTCAACTACATTTAATTTTCCTGTTATAGGCTAACATAACATTTCCAGTTTATTCCGTTAATTCCCATGGAAATTTTCCAACTTTGAAAATTCCCAGAATTTTGCATCCCTAATCATGAATGAAGAATAACACCAACCTGTTTGTTGTTCAGTATCTTCAGTGTGTTTGATTCTGCAGGGCTCTGGATCGCTCATCTTCTCTCTGTCCTCTTTAATAAACGCAGTCTTTGATCAGATTTCAGCTCTTCCTGATGCTCTGATGCTCGTCTTCACTTCTGAACTGATGGGAATCTTCCAGCATTTATTACTAAACTGCAGTGGGAGGAGCTTCACTGATGATGACTTCCAGTGTGGGAGGAGCTTCACTGGTGATGACTTCCAGTGTGGGAGGAACTTCACTTATGATCAATTCCAGTGTGGGAGGAGCTTCACTGATGATGAGTTCCAGTGTGGGAGGAGCTGATCTGCCAAAATCAAAAATATCACTTACTGAATTTGTTTTTATAGGGTCAAAGTCCAGATGTCAAATTTTAGAGTCCGCCTCAAATTATTATTATTTTATTTAATAATGAAACAGGATAGTTATTCTGTACAGTACAATATATAAAATATATAAAAGAATCAGAGATCATACTAAATTTTATTATATTTTAAATGATTAACAATGTCTTGCTGACAAATGAGTAAAATCTACTGGTTTGAAGGACATTGTCAAAGTATAAAGATAAAAAATGACAATGAGTATTTTTGGGCTGCACTATAATCCTTAAATACAGTATTTGAATATGTCATTGAATGATTCTTGTTCTATGTATATGTATGTGTGTATGTATGTTTATATATACGTGTATATATATATATATATATAAATACATACACACACACACACACACAAACACAGTTTTGTTTTTTGCTATATAAACCCATTTTTGTCTTTGACCCATATACTAATTGACAAATGTAAGCATTTATATCTGTGTATTGTATAGTAACTAGTGCTAATTCACACATTTTAATTTTAACATTATTCTGTTTCTTAATGGCAGATTTCTAGAAAAGTAGTTAAGAACTGTATGAAAAGCATTTGAAAGCATAGACAAATAAATATTTGTAAGCAACAAATAGCCTACCTTCTGTTGACACCAATGAAATGAGCTTTAAGTGTCAATTTACAGGAGATCTGAAGACATCAGCATAATAAATGAGGTGATAACAGGAACTATTGACATGAAATAAAGAGTGTTTTCAGCAGCTCTGTTAATATTGATGAGCCTCAGACAATCAACACTCATTCAGGATCATCAGCAGATCATCTCACTTTATTCTGAGTGTTTGCTGTTAGAAACACATTATATGAGTCGAGATAGATGCTAAAAGTGTTCTACTGAAAGATAATACTGTTATTTCTCTCAATATGACATAAATAATTCAAAAACAAACACTAATGTAACTCATCTTCAACTAAATAACTACTGCAGCATGTCCATATGAATCTAAATGTAGTTTGATTTTCTAATAAGTATTCATTGCAATAAAGTAATTATAACTTAAATGTTAGTTTTGTGTGCAGAAACTGACAACAATCATAAAACTTCCAGCAATACAAAGCACCCAAGCACTAGTATTTCCAGCATCAAACTATATTCATATTTACCTATATTAACATTTATGTATGATAAATGTCTCACGTAGTTCATTATAAGCTCAATTATCAGTATCTCTTCCAGTATATTTTTACCATGTGAAGTAACTAACAAAATCGATCCAAAGATGTCAGAAGAGTAGAAATAAAAGCTCAAAACTGATGGATTCCCATCAATCCTCCTCAGAGATCTCAAGCTGTTTTCCTCACATTCTGCTGCTGATTCACTAAATGTTTACTTCATGAGGAAGACGCCAGAAACGACGCACAAGTAGCGCTGTGCCCGATGAAAATGCAGAAATGTGACGATGAGACCTAGTATTTATATCGTCACCTGTTTTGTGTGATATCAAATCAAATCAAATCACATCAAATCAAATCACTTTTATTGTCACATCACCACAGCACGAGTGCCTTGGTGAGTGAAATTCTTGAGAGCGTGCTCCAGACAGTGCAAAAAAACCCAAAACAATTTACATATAGACAGTACATATTTACAGACTGTACAGAAGACAATGTGCATAATACACATACACATACTCAATATACACAGTGTACTATACAGACATACTTAGTTACCAATACACTGTATGTACACATTTTACATTATGTACACATCTATACATAGTAATATGTTAAGGTGCAACAGATTATACATATACAACAGATTAGTTGTGCAATAGATAGTTGTGCAAAGGTGCAACAGATTATACATATGCAATGTCGTGGGTGTGCATTGTATGGTATCCAGTGATAGCAGATAGGTTGTATTATTGCAGTGTGTGCGTGTAGTCCAGTGAACGGCGGTAAAGTGCAGTGCATGGCATGATGTGTGAGTGGGAGTGTGATGTAGGGTGAATTAGTTCTGACTGTTCATTAGCCTGATAGCCTGAGGGAAAAAACTGTCCCCCAGTCGGCTAGTGCGGGATCGGATGCTGCGGAGACGTCTCCCTGAGGGCAGCAGAGAGAGCAGTCTGTGGGATGGATGGCTGGAGTCCTTGATGATCCTCCTGGCTTTCCTTATACACCGCCTGGTGTAGATGTCCTGGAGGGAGGGAAGCTCACCTCCAACAATGTGGCGTGCAGATCGCACGACCCTTTGCAGAGCTTTGCTGTTGCCAGCGGTGCTGTTTCCAAACCAGGCGGTGATGCAGCCGGTCAGGATGCTCTCCACAGTGCAGGTGTAGAAGGATCTGAGGATGCTGGGGCTCATTCCAAACTTCCTCAGCCGTCTCAGGAAGAAGAGGCGCTGATGTGCCTTCTTCAGCACTGCGTCTGTGTGAGCAGACCATGTGAGATCCTCGGTGATGTGAACGCAGAGGAACTTAAAGCTGTTTACCCACTCCACAGGTGTCTTGTCGATGGAGATGGGTGTGTGTTCTCTGCTCTGTCTCCTGAAATCCACCACCATCTCCTTGGTCTTGTCGATGTTGAGTGAGAGGTGGTTCTCCTGGCACCATTTAGTCAGGGTACTCACCTCCTCTCTGTAGGCCATCTCATCGTTGTCGGTGATCAGGCCTATCACCGTTGTGTCATCGGCAAATTTGACGATGACGTTGGAGCTGTGTGTAGCTGTACAGTCGTGTGTGTACAGGGAGTACAGGAGCGGGCTGAGGACGCAGCCCTGCGGGGCACCAGTGTTGAGGATCAGGGGAGATGAAGTGTTGTTGCCCATTCTGACCACCTGACTTCTGCCTGTCAGGAAGTCCAGGATCCAACTGCACAGAGATCTGTTCAGTCCCAGAATCTGGAGCTTCTCAACCAGTGTGGCAGGCACTATGGTGTTAAATGCTGAACTATAATCCACGAACAGCATCCTTACATAGGTGCTCTTATTTTCCAGGTGGGAGAGAGCAGTGTGCAGGGTGAAGGCAATAGTGTCGTCTGTGGAACGGTTTCTGCGGTATGCAAATTGTAGTGGGTCCAGTGAGGCAGGCAGCACAGAGCAGATGTGGTCTCTGATGAGCTTCTCAAAACACTTGCTGAAGATGGGTGTCAGAGCAACGGGCCTCCAGTCATTCAAGCATGTGATTTTATTTTTCTTAGGTATGGGCACAATGGTGGATTTCTTGAAGCATGAGGGAACCACATACAGAGAGAGGGACAGATTGAAGATGTCTGTAAAAACCCCAGCTAGTTGGTAAGCGCATGCTTTGTGCACACGGCCTGGGATTCCATCCGGGCCCACAGCTTTGTGGATGTTCACCCGTTTGAAGGATCGAGTTAAATCCGCGACAGAAAGGGAGAGTGGACTCACCTCTTCTGCAGCAGCCGTGGGAGCGCTCTCTGTGTGGGCGGTGTTATGAGCCTCGAAACGAGCATAAAAAGTATTCAGCTCATCCGGTAGAGAGGCCGCAATGTTCACAGTAGCTGGTTTATTCCCTTTAAAACCTGTGATGTTGTTGATGCCCTGCCACATGCTTCTTGGGTTGTTGTTGTTGTTGAATTGTTCTTCAACTTTGTTTTTATATTGTCGTTTGGCTGCTTTGATGGATCTCCTGAGATCGTAACTGGCTTGTTTCCGATCGTCAGTGTTTCCGGATTTAAAGGCAGATGTCCGAGCTGACAAGGCTGATCGAACATCGCTGTTAATCCACGGTTTTTGGTTGGGGTAGACACGGATTGTTTTGGTCGGAACCATGTCCTCTACGCACTTCCGTATGAAACACGTTACAGAATCTGAGTACTCCTCTATGTTGTCATCAGACGCTGCCCGGAACATGTCCCAGTCCACGTGATCAAAACAGTCCTGTAGTATAGCGTCCGATTGGTCCGACCAGCATTGAATTGTCCTGAGGGCGGGTGCTTCACGTTTCAGTTTCTGCCTATAAGCAGGCAGAAGCAGAACGGAGGAGTGATCCGATTTGCCGAAAGGTGGGCGGGGGAGGGATTTGTAAGCGTCCCGGAAGGGGGAGTAGCAATGGTCCAGTACACGATCACCACGCGTGTTGATGGTGATGTGTTGAAAGTATTTTGGAGCTATTGTTCTGAAGTTGGCTTTATTAAAGTCCCCCGTAATAACAAACGCTGCATCTGGGTGCGCGGTTTCCTGATCACTTATATTCCCGTACAGTTCCCTGAGTGCCTGGTCTGTGTTGGCTTGAGGGGGGATGTAAACAGCCGTGACTATGATCGCTGTAAATTCCCTCGGTAGCCAGAATGGTCGACACAGAAGCATATGAAATTCCAGATCAGGGGAGCAGAAGGATTTAATAGAGTGTAGATTCCTTTCATCACACCACGAGTTGTTGATAAAGAAACAAACGCCCCCACCTCTGCTTTTCCCTGTGAGCTCTTTCGTTCTGTCCGAGCGGTGCACGGAGAACCCCGTAAGCTCGATGGCTGAGTCTGGAACCATTGCAGACATCCAGGTTTCTGTGAGGCAAATAACGCAGCATTCCCTTGTTTCTCGTTGGTATGAGATGCGCGCACGCAGTTCACAGAGTTTGTTATCCAGTGACTGAACGTTAGCCAGCAAAATGGTTGGGAGAGGAGGTCGAAAGGCACGGCGTCTCAGTCTGACGAGAACGCCAGGTCTCTTCCCTCTTTTCCGGCTACGTTTCTTTCGTCATGGTCGTGCGTTCCAGACAAAGGGCTCTGATGCGGTGTCTGTAAACAATCCACCGGCGTTCAGGAACTCAAAGTCCGGTTTGCGTTGTGCGACGAAAGAACCGATGTTTAAAAGCGTGTCTCTATCGTAGACAGTTATACTAACAACATCTAACACGTAAAACAACAAAAAAACAAACAAAACATACGAAAACCTGCAGAGTTTTCTCGGAGCTCGCAACACGGCTGCCATGCTCGGCGCCATCTTGAACGTATTCAACTGATATACAGTTGTTACGTGATTTACATTTATTGTTTCCATCCTTGTACAATAACAGTTTTTATTTAACACAGTTTAAAACATTTCAAAAAGGTTAATTGTCTTTATCATTCATTCATATTTTAAGATCTGTCAGAGCAAGTTATTTTCAATTAAGACAGCTCAAACATACATTTTAGTCTGGGACTAGCCTTGTGAAACTGGGAGACAGGGCTTAAAATACAATGTGCATACAGAATATGATAAAATGAATGACAAAGTGACAAACAAATACATGGAACAGTTAATTCTGAATTTAAAAAAGCAAATTTTTTACAACATATAACGAATGCAACCAGCATCTGCTAAATGGATGTCAATGCAAATTAAAACTCACCATCAAAGGCAGAAACACTAAAGTACCACAGACTGAAACATTACCAGTTTGCTGTTCGGGACTTGAAGCTTTTCATGGATTGAAGCTACTTTTCTGATTCAAAGAAGATGTCTTTACTCCTCATTAAACGGATAGTCTGATGAACTCAGGGCTTTCCACCACAAGGCAATGCCCACAAGCCGTTCAGCACCACAACGGAGCCATTTTTGCACCGTCTCAGCAAAGATGATCTCTGAGGCCTCCTTTTTCTCAGCTTTCCCTTGTTGTAGTAAAGCATCTAAAGTATAAAAACAAACAGGATGTTAAAACTGCACAATGTAAAACATTTGATTGGTAGTAGTGTATAATTGAAAGAAGGTGGGTCCTAAATATTTGGAAATGTGACTTAGTGTACTACAAAATTAAGTGCAAATTGAAATAAAATGTTTAGTTAAAACAGGGTGGATTCAAATTTAAGACTATTTAGTTAATTTTAATATAGAAATTTTTAGCACCTGCAGTCATACGTACGTATTACTTTGAAACCCTTAATATAAAGCATGTTTCATGTTTGGAACAAATTGGATTTGCACTTTCCACACAACAGCTCATTCTGTGCCCTCTATTCTTAAGATGTGCTTGTAATAAACTACTATATATTGATATTAATGGTATTGCCTCATTCTACATTGTTTATAAATTATATATCAATAATATATATATCAATAATATATATATATATTAGGGGTGGCACGGTTCACAAAACCCACAGTTCGGTTCGTATAACGGTTTTAGGGTCACGGTTTTCGGTTCTGTACGGTTCTTGTTGTTATTTTTTCTTTTAATCTTTAACACTCCAGAAATTTCCTTCAGCATATGATATATAGCTTATTAGCTTAATTATCCACAATTTAGGATACAGTATTAACATTTTTGTAATGTAATCATGCACTAACTGAATTTGACTTGACTTTAAGCACATTATTGGGACCATCTCTGAGTAAAAGCTAGGTGAGATTTTGATACAGCAAGAGAGAAGACATTGATGATGACATGCTTTTCGTTTATTTGGCAAAAAAAAAGGAGAATGTGTATTGTTATCTCTACAGGAACTTGTGCCTTTTTAGCACACAAAGATTGAAATTAACTTGCATTTATCAAACTGCCAACTTCAGTGTAGCTCTTACAAAAAAAAAAACATTTTAAAAGAAAAAGAGAGGAACTCTTACAAGCTCTGTCTTTTAAACAAGTCAAAATACTTTAAACATAAATATATAATATAATGTAATAACTTAATATAATGAGGCTATAACAATAGCAAAGGCCATAATCATAAAGTCAAGCATAAGTTTAACCATCTTAACACAAAAACAGTATAAACAATGCTTCTATTCCCTGAGAGTGAGGATACATTTCTTTCACTTGAAATTAAAGTGCAGTATTTGGAAACTAGACATTAAAGTGCCACTGTATATATTTAAATATTAAAAACAAAAATGCTGGCTATCAAAATCGCAAAAAAAAACACTCCTTTGTTCACTTAATTTTCATATTCTTCTGCAAGAATATCAGTTTGTCCACATTTTCTGCCAAGAGGCGAGACCTACTTGCAGTGACTATGTCCCCAGCCGTTGAGAAAACACGTTCACTTGGCACAGATGTACCATGGACAGCGAGGTTACGTTGGGCTAACTTAGCAATGTGAGGATACTTATGCTCATTGCTCTTCCACCATGCGAGTGGGTCTTCATCCACAGAGATGCAGCCTGTGGCCTTGTATGAGGTGACCTCTTCATGAATGATGTCTGACAAAGGCTTTGTTCTTCTTTCCTCTGTTTTAAAAAAATCTGCAAATACCATTGCCATGGCAGATTTTTTCTGGGGAGGAGAGGTCTCTGATGGCCCTGGCTCCGCTCCTGAGGATGAACTGGCCGCTTGGGCTTCACTGCTTTGACCCTGATGAGTATATGACAAAATAGACATTTTGGAAATGTTAATAACAACAAATAGCTCTCATGGCAGCAAAAAGTTATTCTCTACTGGGCAGTGGGGAATAGAAAAATATTACAAAGGCACAAATAGATTAAATATGCTTGGCTTAGTCAAAAAAATAAAATAAAAAAATAAAACAGCAATTATCATTAGGATAAAAAACTAAAAAAATTATAAAATATTAAATAAATCAAATTTAAGTTAGATACAAAAAACAAACGCAATACCTGCTTTTCAATGTCCACAATGTCCGTGGTTAGATCATCGTAGATTTTCTGAACACAGGCTTCTTCCAGGTAAGGCAGGGACTTGAATCTTGGATCAAGTGCTGTGGCTCTGTGCAGATAATCCTGAACACCAGGGTCATTGTATCTGCCTTTAAGGTTTTTAGTGATGGCTGCCTTAGCTTCTTTGATGGTGGTACTGTCCTCTGCACTTGATGTCATGGATTTCAGTATCATCTTCTGCAGTGGGATAATCATTGAAACTGAGGGGGATGTTTCTGTGCTCATGAGGGTGATTACGTTCTTCAGAGGTTTGAGAATATTGAGACCCTCTGCCAGTTTTGTCTCACTTTCAGTTAACAATGCAATGTCCTTGACTTTCTTCTTCATATCCTTGTCCATCACGGCAGAGTAGATGGCAGCCTGTTGCTCCACATAACGTTCTAACATGTCATATGTGGAGTTCCAACGAGTTGTTACGTCGTGAATTAGTTTGAGAACAGGCAATTCCAGCATATCCTGCTTGGTTTTCAGGGCATGGGCAGCTGTTGTGCTTCGGTGAAAGAAGCTAACCACCTTCCTAACCTTCCCCAAGAGTCGGGATACTTGGTTTAGTGAGATTGCACTCTTGGCTGCAAGGTTAACTGTGTGTGCGAAGCACCCGATCTGTGGCCCAAGTCCCGCTGCTAAATCGATAGCATTCACTATATTTTTAGCATTATCTGTAGTAACAGGAATTATGCTATTTACCCTCTCCAGTTTCCATTCCGCCACCGCGTCTGTCAGCATTTCAGAGAGATGCTCACTGGTATGACTTTCATAAATGGGGCGTGTTTGCAAAACGCAGCTTCTCATTTCCCACTCCGAAGTAAGTAGTGAGCGGTCACCGTGAGGAAACTTTCAGTGGCCCTGGAGGTCCATCCATCTGTAGTGAGAGCTACGTGGGCTGTGTCGGACAATTCGTTTTCAATTTCTCCTCGTGTCTCGTCATACAGTTTTGGAATTACAGTGGTGCCGAAGTGTCGGCGAGAGGGAATATTATACCGCGGCTCGAGTACATTCATCAGCTGACGAAATCCTTCACACTCAATCACGCTGCACGGTTGCATATCTTTTGCTATAAACATCCCCAATGCTTTAGTTATGGCTATTGCCCTGTCCGACTTATCACTGAGAGGTTGCTTAAATGCTGCGGACAGTAGAAGTTGTTTCCTAACCGGCTCTCTCCTGTTTGTGCTTATCGACACATTGGCGTGATGTCTTCTCAAATTAACTGTCATATTAGAAGTGTTTCCATTAGCATATTGAATGCATTTTGCACAATGCTTGCACAGTCGCAGTTCTATCTACTGTTTTATTTCCGTTGTCATCGTAAGTAACATGAAATCCAAAATGTTCCCACACACCGGATTTGAACGACGCGGGCGCATCCGCCAACTCGGGGCAGCCTTCATTATCTCCTCCACTTGCCATTTCTGCAGCACTCCTTACTCCACTTTTACTGTCTATATGTATGTTCGCGCGAAACTGTCTGAGCACGGGGCTACATTGCACATGCGTCGAACCGTGCGACGCACACACGAATCGAACCGAGACAAGCGAACCGAACGGTTCGGGTGTTTTTTCATGTACCGTGCCACCCCTAATATATATATATATATCATACAAACTCAAAGAGTATATACTCAATATACAATGTTCCAAATCTGTATGAGTTTCTTTCTTCTGTTGAACATAAAAGAAATGTGGTTAACCAGATTGTTGGTAACCAGACAGTTGACAGTAGCCATTGATTTTTTTTCCAGCTGATGAATGATAAAAACATTGCCACTCAATCAGAATCAGTCTTGCTATAACGACCTTGAGAATTTAAAGCGGCAGATGAATGCACTTAGAATAAACAGACGAACATAGTTATCTTTAAAGTTATCGCTCTTGGTCTGAACGGGCCTTAACCCTTTTTAATAATCATATTAAGCCATTTTGCAATTCCTGTTTTTCTGTCTCCAAAGTTAAGACCTCTTGAAAACATAACTAAGGCTTTTCTCATTCCATTTAAGATATTTAAGACTTTTAATGGATTTAAATTTGATCAAACTGAATTTAACACCAAAGGACCCATGTGAAGACTTACCATGCACATCTTGGAGCCAGGTGTCTCTAAATTGAGTTGTTTTGTTCATGCTGATCTTTCAGTCTCCTACTGCCCAGTTTATCTGAGAAGCCGTCTCATTGGTTAGAGTACAGCCCAGCATCCTAATATATGCCTCAAATGATGCTCCTCCAACAGCAAAACAGCTAAAAGTGTGTCAGGAACATATTTGCACAAAACATGGATAGGTTACAAATAAATGTCATGGGAATGTAGTTTTCCAGCTAGAGAACAATAAAAACAGCATTCACCTGGTAGATGCATGTTGACTGAAAAACCTGCTTTTATCAATAAATAAATACAATAAAAAATAAATCTTAAAATGTAAATTACCATGATCATTTATCTGGCATCTTCACTTTGAAGAATCCGCTCTGGTAGCTGCGTCTCATGATGAAACCCCAGACCTCCAGACACTAGTTCAGCCAGTATTCCAGTCATTTCAGAATAAGCAATGGGAAAGCAGTTTGAGAAAAAAACCACAGTATATCAACAACTGCTATGATACACAGCCTTAATTTTTCATAACCCTTAGTGTAGAGTTTCTCAGCTCCAGTCCTCAGACCCCCCTCCCAGAATGTTACAGCTGAACAGGTGTTTTAATTAGTGACACATCTAAAACATTCTGGGAGGGGGGCCTGAGGACTGGAGATGAGACTATGCCTCTTTTACTATTTACTGCTGCAGCGTAAGCATCTTTACTAAATAAAAGAATATATTAACATTAAGATGCTTTAAAGGGGTCATATGGTGTAATTTTAATGATCATTATTTTGTGTATTTGGGGTAACATAATATGTTGACATGCTTTAATGGTCAAAAAAAAAAAAAAAAAAAATTAAAATACTGTACATTATTGTAGGTCCTCTATGCCCCATCTCTCTCAAACACTTAGGCTGCGTCCGAAACTGCATACTCTCTTGAGTAGGTACTTATTTTGAATAAGTACGTACTTTTCAAGGTTAAAAAAGTACGTTCTTTCCCTGAATCCGACATATTAGCTTTGTCACGTGACTTATGACATCATCACAAGCGCAAAGATTTAAAGAGAACAAGCTAGATTTGTGCAAATACCTTCATCAATTACCTGACTTACCTGCTGATTTGATCACCGCGTTTTCATTTATTATGCCATTCCAAACCTCAGCACAAAGGAGGCGTCGGGCTGCTGGTCGAAGAGCACGCCTTTGGAGACGTTTGTTGATTTTATATTCAGAAAATGTAAGTTAAAAAGTAGCTATATATTGCATACCTGCACCCCCTTACACACATGTGCACAATAATATACTTATTTGTAATAGATTATTTTTAAAATTATAATTAGACAGACAGATACAGTATGTCACATCATGGCAATTTATTGAATTCACAGTATTCAACTATAGGCAATTTGAGTAAATTAATGTTTAATTTTTTTTTTCAAGAAAAGATGAATAAAGATGACTTGTTTTACTGACAAAAACAGAATATGAATAAAATTAAAAAAAAAAAGAATAAAAGAAAACATTCCAATGAATAAATACATTTATACACAAGTATTAATTGAACATAACATAAATCAAAACTTACACAGCACAAATGTATTGTTCTAACAAACTATGTACACATCAACAGATGGTGACCCCCACATCATCTTACTGCCACCTGAACAGAGCTGTGCCAATCCTGCAGCTGTATTTTGATGAGGCAGTTGACCTCCGTAATGACCTCCGTCTTTCTCGCCAGTCCATCTTGTCTGCAATTAGGCTGGATTCTGACCATGGGTGGGAAAGGGACATTGAGGTGCTGCTGTTCCTCTTCTGGCTTGGTCATGCGGCATCCTTCAGGGTGGTGTCTCGGACCTTCGATATCCCCAAGTCCTCTGTGCATGTTATTGTGCACAGAGTGAGCAATGCAATCATCAGGATTTTGAGGACGGTGATTGCTTTCCCAACCGGTGATGACCTGGTGGCGGTAGGAGAAGGTTTTGCCCTGCTGGCAGGGTCACCAGCTTTCAGCTCAGCAGTTGGTGCAATTGACGGCTGTCACTTCCGTCTTAAACCTCCAGCAACTACTGCACAGTGTTATCTGAACAGGAAGCTGTTTCACTCCATTCAGCTACAGGTCATCACTGACCACCGTGGGAAATTTATTGACGTCTTTGTGGGATATCCTGGGTCCGTGCATGATGCCAGGGTGCTAAGGAACAGCCCTGTCTATACTGGTGGCCTTTATCCACCTGCAGGCAAGTGCATCCTCGGGGATGGTGGCTACCCTTGCCTGAGTGCACCCATCTGCCTCATCACCCCATACAGGGAGCCTGTACAGAACCCTTTACAGGCTCGCTTTAACAGCAAGCACTCCCGTGCCCGGAACATCGTCGAGAGAGCTTTCGGGATGATGAAAACACGCTGGTGATCTGTTTTCTTTAAGGCCATGGAAGTGAGCCCTTCCTTCGTGCCTGAGGTAATTGCATGCTGCGCTGTGCTCCACAATATCGCTCCTCAAAATGGGGACATCATTGAGCCAGAGGTTGGGGAGAATAATGATGATGCCCCTCCTGAAGCCCGCAACCCTGAAACAAGATCAGGAGAACATGTGCGGCCCAATCTGGCTGCTGCTGTATCTGCTCCAGACATTTGTGTTCCTGCTCTCCATGACCATGACTACCTGTGAAACATTACACATTACATAACAGGTTAATACTTTTGCCCAAAGCATTGAGTTATGTTATTTTATTATAGCTTTGTTGTAGTTTTTTCCCCTAAATACTATTTTTGTTTATAAGGTGCAAAGTATCAAAAAAATATTATTTCCTCTATAAAGGCATGCATTTTCTTTTATTGTGGGGGGAGGAGGAGGGGGATTGTATCATTTCTGAGCCAGGGGCCTTTATTAACCCCCTGGAGCCACATGGATTACTTTTATGGCACCATTATTTTAAGCAGGGGTCACCAAGTTCGGTCCTGGAGGTGTCCCTGCAGAGTTTAGCTCCAACCCTAATCAAACACACCTGAAGCAGCTAATCAAGGTCTTGTTAGGTAAACTTGAAACTTCCAGGCAGGTGTGTTGAGGCAAGTTGGAGCTAAACTCTGCAGGACACCGGCCCTCCAGGATCAAGTTTGATGACCCCTGCTTTTAAAGAACCAGTACTTTTAAGGTACCATTCACTCCCATTATAAAGCTTGATATTAAGAGCCAGGATATTATAACTCTGATTGTGGTAGGCAGAAAAAAAATCATATACACTTAGGATGGCTTGAGGGTGAGTAAATTATGGGATTATTTTTTTGGGTGAACTATCCCTTTAACATTTCAAGCATGAAAACGGTTTGGAATCCGTTGTGAACACATGATGAAAGCAGGCATTTGTAACTGTTGTTCCAGGTTGTGTTTGACAGTGTTAAACCAGTGGCTCTCAAACAGCAGCTGGCAAACATCAGCATTGCGACTGAGAAAGCTGAAGGACCTAATCAAGGAGATGGAGGAGAGGGAGGCTGAGAGAGAGCAAAAAGCAACAGAGAGGGAGGAGAGACGATGGCCTCCACCTGTCCTAATCCAACACACCTGTAAAATTGAATCAAGTTATTTTAGGATTACTTCAAAATTACAGACAGGTCTGTTTGATCACAATTGAAAATCAGGACCTGACTTAGGTGTCCATGAGCTGTTTACATTCTATATACATTTAGTAGTGAGATAATAAAAAAAAAAAAAAGAAGCCACGTTTGTGTTTGAAGTCTTACAACAATCATGACAGCCAATTATCAATTAAATGAACTTATATCAACCTCTCAAGAAAATATCAGAAAATATGTGAAATGTCTATAATAATTTACTTTGAATGCTTACAAATAAATGATGCTGTTTGATCTGAAATATTTATATTTAATTATTTATTCAAATTATATGTTGACTATAAAAAATATGTATAAATACATTATACACACACACACAAAAAAGCGGTTTGTAATATGGATGCTTGTTGTTTACAGAAATGTAAATGTGTGATTGATTTGAGGATGGTTTCCATAAAAAAAATATTATAAAGAAACTTTATTTTTTGGCAATAAGCTCAAGAAGGGCAAGCTATCGTTCATCTCTTTCCCTGGTCTCCCTCTCTCTCCTTTCCTCTCTCTCAACTGCTTCTCGATGCCTTCTTTCTTCTGTGTCTCTGGCTTCTCGTACCCGTCTGTCCTCTTGCTCTTGTCTTTCTCTTTCTCTTTGTTCCTCCTTCTCCTCCATTTCCCGCCATCGTCTCTCTTCCCTCTCTGTTGCTTCTCGCTCTCTCGCAGCCTCCATCTCCCGGATTAGGTCCTCCAAATTTTTCCTTTTTTTTTTTAGCTGGCTCTGGGCTTGCTGAAGATGAGGAAGCCACAGCAACATCCGGGCCAGATGAGGCAATAAGGGCAGGTGGAGTGATGGAGGGTCTGCCCCCAATTGCCTCATCCATGGCAGCATACCATTTCCAGGATGCTGCTGTGGGCTCCCCATCCTCAGTGCTCACCCCTGTCTGCGGACATTTCAGATCCTACAGAAATGTTCAGAATACAAAGTCACTCATTTTAATTACACAATTTAAATAGTCATTAAATGTTGCATTAGTAGTAACAAAATCATTATACTTTATATTTCTGTTTAAGGTTTTCCCATCTTTTTTTTACAGACGTGGCCACTACTTTGCCTTGCAGGCCCTGCTCCACCACAAAAGCTCTGCAACAAGTGATCAGAAATCAAATCATATACTGCTGTAATAACTCTGGTTAAAATGACAACATAACAAATATGTGTTTTGTTTTTTATAATTATTTTCTATAGTATACTTACTCAAAGCCTTTGATTGCAGCATTCCTCTTTCCAGTGAAGAGGGCTTCATTAGCCACTAGTGTGTTCATCAGTCCCTGTAACGTCCAAACAAGATTTAATGTTAGATCTGTCATTTAAGCATATGTAATAAAAAAAAACAAAAAAAAATATCAAAATGTTGGTGTATATTTTTTTATAGCTTATTTGTTATCTTGCTTTTTAATCCAACACAAATGATCATTAATTTGTCAATGTGTATAATTGTAGACAAATAAAATCTAAAATTTCTCTTCAGTTGTGTAAATCTGTTTATTTAAATGAGTAAAAAGAGCATGTGTGTGTGTAATGCAAAGTGCTGACAAAAGCTTAGGCCAAATCGATGACAGTATAGCACACATACAACACCCACACGGCTATCTAATAATGTGTTTTCATCTGGAAGATGTATTTTTTAAGAGTTTCATCTGCCATACTGTCTGTAAAATGTCCTCTGTCAAATATTAAACGCACATTTAGGAAACATTTATGTTGCAAAGAGTGCATTCGCAATTTTTTTAACAAACGTTTGTCAGATGTTTGTACACAGTTAAAGCAATGCTTTCAAGAAAACGATGTTTAACAAATCTTGAGAAGTATGTGTGCTTAAATGAAGCACGACTGGTGCTTTAGCTATATGAAAATGAAATGTTTTACAACAACTTAATATATCTAATAAATCAATATTTAATGTCTTAAAACCAACAGTTTCCTCGTCAGCTGTGAAATAAGTGAAATTGAAACACAAATAATAGCTTTGTTGTACTTACACTTGAAAACAGCTGCGTCTCTGTCCTCTGCCATGTTCGTAAATGACGATTCCTCCCCGTTGCCTCATGGGAAATTAAAGTGTCCATCGGATGCACACTTCAGAATCTGGGTGGGAGCAGTAGGCCATCTGGGGATTTCTCGCCTACTGTTTTATAAATACGGAGGTTTCGGACATACTACTCTTTTCACGTACTGTTTTCTCCTTCTAAATAGTAGGCAAGCAGGCATATTCGGACGCAATATTAGTATACGCACGTCTGAATCTCGCGAGAATTAGTACATCACCCAGGTATTTCTCGCCTACTATTTTATGAATACTGAGGATTCGGACATACTATTTGTTCGCCTACTGCTTTTCCCCTACTATATAGTAGAGAAGTATGCGGTTTCGGATGCAGCCCCAGTGTTGCCAATTAAGCTATTTTGTAGCTAGATTAGCGACTTCCCCGCCCCTTTTGTGACTTTTTTCAAAGGTTTAGGGACAAATATAGCAACTGCTTGGACAAACCTTATCTAAATTCTCATCTGCCCATTGATCTATATTCATCTTTATATAGATCAATGAATTTGCCATTATGACGTTATCTAGTGACATTTAGCTAGTAGTTTTCTTTCAATTGAAAGCAGTTGGCAACACTGGTTAATGCTATAAAAACCAGGTTGATCCACATGGTCTGTTTGATGGTGCAGCATGAGACTTGAAGGCCAACAACCAAAACAAAACGGTTTGTGGGGAAATTCTCATCAGAAATGAAGGTGTTGTGACATTCTTTAAAAAAAAAACGATTGAACAATATGTTGGCAAAAAAACAAAAAAAAAACAAAAACAACATAGCATCATACTCATTTGAAACAGGCAAAACAATTACACAACACCATGATGATTTAAAAGATGGTAAATGCCGGCATAATCAAGTAATGATGTGTGCATGTGTATCAAGTCCATGTAATTTCTTGCCTGTCACCAAGCTAACCTTGTGACACCTAGTCTTTGGCAACTCTCCTCCTCACCGTGCATTAGGACGATATAGACACATGTCCTCTTCCAGGGTGATTCATAACATTTTCTGTTGATTGGAAATGATTAATTATTGTCCTGATGGTGGAAATGGTAATCTGTCACTGCTCTAGCTCTTTTCTTAAAGCCACTTCACTAATTTGTGAAGCTCAATTATCTTTTGCTGCACGTCAGAAATATATTCTTTGGTTTTTCTCATTGTGATGATGATTAAGGGAATTTGGAATTGGTTTTCCCTCCTATTTATATTCCTGTGAAACAGGTAGTCATGGCTGGATAATTTCATGTTCATAATCACCCTGGTGTGCTACAAATTGTACATATGAATGGGAATATACTTCAGAGATATTTTACTCCTAATGTCTAGGAATACCAATAATTGTGTCCAACCTGTATTTGAGAAAAACATTATTTCATAATGAGATTTCCCCCCATGTTAAGTTCAGTTGTAGTTCAATGAAAGATTAGATTTTGTTTTTTAACAATGTAGATTTTTTATTTTTACAGCCTTCTTTGATCATATTTACCAAGGGTACCAACAATTCTGACCACGTCTGTATCAGTGTTAATTTCGTCAACGAAGATGACGACGAAAAATATTCGTCAATTAACCTTTTTTCTGTGACTAAGATGAGACGTTGACGAGCTAAAATTAATATCCGATGATAAAAACTATGACGAAATTTATGCCGCATCTTCATTAACAAGACGAGACGGGACTAGAATGTTATTTGAGGACTACCGGACTTTCAAAATACATCCTATAGGCTACATTAACTCTTGTCTTTCAAAATGTGGGTCTCTGTCATTGGATTGCAATCAGATGAGGAGTGTTTGTATATCTAGTCTCAGTATGGCAGCAGTGGACGGATAGGCTAGCAAAACTCGAACTAGCGATCTGAAACAATGGCCTCAGCACCTGAAGGGTTAGGGACTGGGTGACCAGACGTCCCGTTTTTCCCGGGAGTCACAATTCATTGTCGATTAACTTGAAGTTAGTGAAGGCGGGATAGGCGGAATCGCACTAATAGAAGTGCTGTCTCTCGCACGCTCCACTTCTTCAGTTCTCATACAGCGCGCGATCAGTTCTCAAATACACACACTGCAGTCCAAATGTCTATCGTGTAGAGCAGGGGTACTCAAGTTCAGAAGCCAAGCGGGCCGCATTTACATATACATACAATGCTAAGGGCCACAAATTACAATTTGCATCATCAGACTTTACTCAATATTTGCAGATTTACTGATTTAGAAATACAGTTTATTACTTATCTAAGTCTTGCTTGTCATTGTCCTATTTAAAATAAGACTGAGCATGAATATATGTATATATATATATATATATATATATATATATATTTTTTTTTTAATCTGGAACAAAAAATTGGATTAAAAGTTTGTTTTGCTATATTGAACAGAGTATTGAACAAACTCAAAATGCTAAAACTAAAAACATTCTTGAGCAAACATAGTTCACAAAGTACTTTAGAAAGAAGTATCTTTCATATTTATATTAACTATATTGTATCAATTTATTTTTAATGTTGTTTTGTTTTGTTATATTTTGGATACTATGTTGTGTTATGTGTGAAAAAAAATAAAATAAAATTGTTGATGATAAAAAAATATTTTATTTTTAAAATGGATATCACTATTTTCCCACCATGATTCTGAAAAAAAAGACAACTAAACAAAATAACAATTTACTACTTTTTAGAAAAAAATGCTACTGTCTATTTTAGAATACAATATTCAATGAATTGATAAAGTTAAACAAATTATTCATAACTCATAACTTCATGACTTGCTCATAAAGACACTTGTTTCATTCCTGAATGAATCAATGTTTTTTTGAATGAATCTCAGTTTAACTCACTTGTCTCCGCCTGCTGGCCTTATGTTGTAATTGATACAATCTTTATCTGAAGCATCGTCACTTTCTAAAAGGTGATTTATTCTATTTTGATCGCTTCTGTAGACAGCAGTGTTTATATCTGAACTATAAGCTTTTATTCCAGTACTTCTGTGATTATTTGAATGTTTGTAACACAGAAATAACGATACAAAAGACTTTGTGAAGATGTTTCATATCTGTAAACGGCTCTCTCTTGATCAGCGGCAGCGTGAACGCAGATTTTAACGTTATTAAGGCTCTAATAGACATGAATCCTGTCATTTATGAACAAGATTGCGTGGGTGATTGAATCTGTTCGCGATCTAGCTATTTATTTAAATATCCAACAGTATACCACAATAATATACGACGCAACAATATATGATTTAACTGTGTTCTTCAAGCCATCTCTGGTATTTTCATAATAATAAAGTATATTTATAATCCAATGATAATCGACATTGCTTTTACCGTATATAATATATTATCTGCACATCACATCACACCGCACATCAGCTCACAAAATGAAGTTATTTCAAACACTCGACTGATGTTGTACAGCGCTTGCAGAGATCGAGCAGCTTTTACTACTGCGATTGTATAGGCTACATTTAATAAAAAAACAACAAAAAAACTGCCTAATATTTTGAGCGCAAACTTTAATAAAAATACATTAATCTTCAGCATGACGCGGGCCACAAAATGAATGCAGACAGGCCTGTTGAGTACCCCGGTGTAGAGTATCTCACGTAAATACAGTCGGTTATGGCTTAAGTGAGCGTAAACAGGTGGGTGAAAACTGAATGTATGTCAGTATTACATGCATACCTTCCGTCTTAAAGGGACAGCATTCCTAATTAAATTCTTATGTCATCAATGTAACCAACAAAAGATGTTAAATACATGTATACTTAAGTAAACATACGGTATCTGAAAAAATTGTTTAACTTTCATCTCTACCGAAAAATTACAATTTATTCCAGTTTTTCCAAATTCAATCCTTGATTCAAATTTCCCATAAACTTAATTGATTTGGTCTAAAGAGAGAATAATTAATGACTATTTTTGTTTGAAGACTACATATAAAATAGCTACCAAAATAAATGTTGATAACTGCAGTTTGACTAAAAGTAGGCTAATGACTAAAAGTTGACAAAAATGCAATGACTTTTCGTCGACTAAAACTAGAATAAAACTATGAAAGACTCAAATGACTAAAATGTGACTTAAGCCCGATTCGGATGGTAATTGTTTCTCATATGGACGTCTGTAAAATAAATTTACATATCACCTCAGTGATAAAACTGATGGATTCGGATGGAGATTTATTCACAGTGGAGGAGCGAGTTCTGTGATCCTCAGCACCCGGGAACGCTGCTCACGTGACCAGTCACATGATTGTCTGCTGTACAAATGTATTCTTATTATTGTGTAAAATGTATTTAAAAATGCTTATTATTATATAAAATGTATTCTTATTATTCCAAGCATATTTTAAAATGTATGATCCTATTTATTATTTGATTATTTAAATCTCCTGTTTAAAAATAGGAAAATAGACGCGCTATAGTTGTATATAATTATACGCGATATATATCTGTTTATAATACACATTTTAAAATTGTATTGCACCTGCTGCTGCCATAATAAAGACCCATTTGAAAGTGTATGTGCTTTTCTTCTTTTTCTGCTCCCAGTCGCTGTGGTTGAGCAGTCATGAAGTATTGTTCTTTTAAATACTTTCCAGCATTTCAGAAATAATATGTAAATTACACCGAAGTACAACGTTACGGTGTTCGGGAGTGCTCAAAAAGGGATTAAACACTGAATTTTGAATCGATTTCTTCTCGTAAACTCAGAGATGTGGATTCGGACGGTAATTAAATTACCACACGACCTCAGTGTTTGTCAAAAAACAGTAGGTAATTCGGCCGGGGATTTTCACGGGGGTGGTGAGAGATAAACACCGACATCCTGGATTCAGACGGCAATTAAATCACCAACTACCCCCTGTATATGGTGAAAATCACTTACGTCCCCCTGAGAAACAATTACCGTCCGAATAGGGCTAAAGACTAAATCAAAAATGCTTGCCAAAATTAACACTGGTCTGTATGTGCGAATAAAGAAGGTAAATGGACAAATCTTTCCCTAAATAGATAGCAGTGATGTGGTTACTCCACTGCATGGATCTTCATGTGTATCTTCAGGTGACTTTTAAAAGAGAAACTCTTTCCGCACTGATCACACGTCTTCTCTCTGCTGTGGATCTTCTCATGTGTTTTCAGATTTCCCAACTGAGTGAATGTCTTGTCACAGTATGAACACTTGTACGGTTTCTCTCCAGTGTGGATCTTCTCATGTCTTTTAAGAGATAATAACTGACTGAATCTCTTGTCACAGTGTGAACACTTGTGAGGTTTCTCTCCAGTGTGAATCCTCTGGTGCAGGTTTAAACAGTACGCTGTAGTAAAAGTCTTGTCACACTCAAAGCACAAGTACTCTCTCACACCAGTGTGAGTTTTCTGATGTCTATGTAAACTCTGCAGCAGTGAAAAACTCTTTCCACATTCAGAACAGGAATGTGGCTTCACCTTCGTATGAACTCTCATGTGTCCTTTAAGGCTTGCTGAGTGTGTGAAGCTCTTTCCACATTGGTCACACGTGAACGGCTTCTCTCCAGTGTGAACACTCATGTGATGCTCAAGACTAACTTTGTTTGAGAATCTCTTTTCACACTGATCGCACATGAACGGCTTCTCTCCGGTGTGGATCCTCATGTGAATATTAAGATGATGTTTGTATGTGAAACTCTTGTCACACTGAGTGCAGGTGAAAGATTTATTGGCTTTTCTTTTCTTTAAAAATGTATTTTTAGTCTTTGAGCGACTCAAAGGTTTTTCTCCAGGTTTGACATGATGTTTCTCCTCCACTTCTCTCAGTTCTTCACTCTCCTCGCTCTCTTCCATCAGCTCTGAAATAAAAAAATAATTAAAAAAAATCATTAAATAAGTCTATAAATAAACCAATATTCAAAGAGCGAAATATGAAAGTGAGTCCTGATGTAATAGCAGAAACAAGACAGCTGCTATAAAACATTATAATCATTCTGGTGTGTTTTTATGAATTAATTGCATGAATGAGGTACATTGACATTTCAGTTACTGTTTTCAAAACATTTTAGGCACAAATTAAATTTTGTTGTAGTGAGTACAATAGATCTCGCCCCCATTTACTCCCATAGCAGGAAAAATAGTATGGATATAAAAATACTAGGGATGCACGATATGAAAAATTTGAACCGATACCGATAACCGATAATTAAGTTCTTCTCATGTCCGATTCCGATACCGATAACCAATAAATTCATATTTTTATATTATAATTATATTATATTTATAATTATATTAATATTATAATTTTCAAATAATCTGCAGTTTGTGCACCCAGGATAATACAAAATCTAAGATGCACAGATGAAACTGATATTTTAGTAGCTCTGGCCTAACTATAATAGCAAACATCAGTCCTGACTCTTCAAATGTTTTTATTTTGTGTAAGGCACCACAATACTTAGTAACAGAAATGGTTTAACAGAACTATGGCTTATCTGCAATTGACCGTTCGCAAAGAGCTTGATTGACAGGCGATCTAACCAATCAGAACGCAGAGATTATGCGCCGCCGCTGCTATCCGCCATCTTGCCCGACAGCTGTGACAGGTTTCCATAGAAATACATGTTAAAACGGGGTAAAAAAGATCGACTGAATTAAAACCTTTTCAATAACTCAATATAAAAATGTGCGGAGGGTTAAACTGTGCTGTTGATGGCTTGTCAGGATGTCAGGACACCGGCGCTGTACGCATGGCTTGCAGCGCTAAAGTTAAATGCTGAGTGTGAAATAATAAAATAATGTTAAAATGCATGCTCTTATCATTCTGTGGACAAAATCCCGTGAACTTAGCCCCGATCGGGAGCTGTATATGCACATGTGCGCTCATCTGTTTACAATGCAGCTCTCCTCGGGTCGCTTCATGTCATCTTCCACTCATTAAACTATGACAGATACTTTACTGCAAAAAGACCATCACTGCGACACTGTAAAGTGATGAAACTACGCCGCTATGTGCTTTTTAAAACCATTTTCATAGGTTTCACGTTATATTGTCGGCTTGGAAAATATGTAAATAGGCATATAGCCCAGAAGCCGCAGCTGTATCCCTTCTAGCCTTAACCACAAATCAGACAGAAGAGTAGACTAACTTCGGTGGATTTAAACTTGAACAATGGTGTGTTCCGCGGTTGAAATAAAACACTTTCTGATGTTTATTCATGTTCATTTCGTGCTTTAGGTAAATATGAAAAGACGATCGGTTCACGTGTTTGAACTGAGGCAATACAGTGATCTGTCACGACACATTAAAGAGCAGCAAAACTGTATTTATTGTTTGAATTTCTTTAAAAATGACACAGTTTAAAAGCTGAGGGTCCTGAGACCTTGTTTCATATCAGAAGTAACCTGCTCTGTCTTCTCTGTCAGTGTGTTGTCAGTTTCCTCTTTGCTCTGCGATGTATTTTTCACTGCGTGAGAACATGTGTAGTGTGAGAGAGCATTGTATTTCGGGCATAGCAACAGTAACTAAGGGTGGGCGGGTTTTGCGAACGGTCAACTCATTAACAACAAATTTATATTCAAGTATTTCATGCATAAAGAAATGAATCTATTCAACATTTTTAGTGCATGAGGATGAGGAAGTTATATAGGGACTTTAAGCAACAGCTGAATGCAGGCAAAGCAGCTGTTCTCTCGTAGTAGACGGTTACAGTAGACGGTTACAGTAGAACGCCACGAAGTAGCAGTTGAAGTCGCGAACGCGCAATATGACGTTGGAATACCATTGCTGTTCCAACAGTTGAGGCTGCTTAAAGTCCCTTAATACAGCTTCGCCGCGATGACGACCTTTCAAGTGAGATATAAGATTTGTTGTGTTAAAACTTGATGCCTTTTTTCCTCCTCTCAGAATCCTTGCTGAACATACGTTGCAAATAGCAATGGCATTGTCCTCCTCTGCCACCGCGAAAAACTTCCAGACAGGCGAAGACATGTTCACAGATGATGACGTAATGAGCGCGACACGAGCTGGAGTCACTTGCGCTCGGAAAGCAGATGAATCTCAGATAAATCAGACTGACTGATTGATTTACCAGCAAGCTACTTTATCGGATCTAGTTATCGGATTTCATTTATTTATCGGAGCAATAAAAATGACGTCATTTTCACCCATATCGGTCGATAATTTATCTGTCCGATAAATATCGTGCATCCCTAAAAAATACTATGGTAGTCAATGGGGGGGGGGTGATATCTGTTTGGTTCCTGACATTCTTCCAAATATCTTCCTTTGTGTTCAGCAGAACAAAGAAATTTATACAGGTTTGGAAGAACCTGAGGGTAAGTAAATGACAGAATTTTCATTTTTGGGTGAACGATCCCTTTTGCTTAAAATACAAAAAACAGGGCTTGACAATAAGGACTGCCGATGGCCCGGGGCCAGTGTGAAGGACGCTCGGGACAGTAGACTGATTTGTCACTGCAGCGTCGTCACAAAAGATGATCATTTGCATGTGTTTTTAAGCCTTGTTAATTTAAAACTTCAAGCGATTAAAAAGCATCCTGGCATGAAAGACCGCTCCATTCACTAAGTTACTCGCGCGCTGTGTTCTGTGTGAACAGTGCACGCACAGACAGCTGCCTGAACGGGTAAATGCATACAAAAGTAGCCTTTGTCAAAATACCCGTCTTGCCAAGTAACTTTGTAGATTTAACAATGATTAATCTACATTTAATTTATACACTGGAGTACAGAGGCACCGATCGACGGACATTTTTTGTTTTATTTCAGACTATCTTCTGTTCCGTGCTTGCACACAAACTGCACTGCAATCATTTTTATAATATTTACAATCATTTTTATAATTAGTCTGTAAACGGCCGTTAACAGAGGCCAGAGAAGTTGAAGATGGATGCAAAGAGGAGAAAATACTGTAGCAGACAGAACAAGATCACTGTTCACAATGCACTAAAAAAAACATAGGAAGAAAATCCAAATATTGAATTTTACATTAAAAAAAAGTTTCTGAGGGGAACTGGCTGTTTTCAGAAAAGTTTACATTTCATCTTGCCTCCGTATAACGCATTCAAATTAGTGTTAATACGTGCAGCAATCTACATTATTTTACAGATTTTATAACTACGGCCACTGAATCTGATGAGCTATATGCAGGTATCAGAACATCACATTTAATAATGTTTAATACCATTTCCAAAACCCTTTCACCAAAAAAATAAAAAGCTGGGAAAAAAAACTGCATGATATACGAGCTGTAATGGATTATGGATATCTACTCATGTAGATATACGAATGAACAATGGACCTTTTCACATTTCTGAGCTGAAGTAAACCATAGCAGGGTGAATGTATAGATTTATATGGGAGACATTAGCAAATAGCATATTTTTTCTATTACCATGTGGTCCAACAGTGAAGGAAAAAAGCAGACAGAAGACATAAAATTTTTACCTTGTCATGTTTACCTTTTTTTGTGGCAGGGTAACATAACACAATGTCATAAATATACACTAATTATTTCTAGGCGGAAAACAGCAGAAACAGGTTAAACTGTTGTATAATATCAGAGACTGAATCAGACAAAAGGGGGGAGGGGGGGGGGTCAAGGCTGCAACAGGACAACGTCATAAATTAGATTCTGGCACCACTCGTCTGAAGAAAGCCTAACCAACAAGCCTCTTTCACAGAACAGCTTGCAACATTGAGACAGAAGAACACTTATTGATAATTCCAATTCTGGAAAAAGACTGTCAAATTTGGGGCAAGTAATCAAGTCAAAGAGATGGCCATCACATGGGTGCCACGCTGGAAAACCACGAGCTACAGACTTTCTTGGGCGGGTCTCCCCACACATAGAAGACAAAGAACCCGACTGAAATTCCTTGGTTCACAAAGACTATCTGCTTCCATATGCACCTAAAATCATCTTAAAATACTTTCATTTTCATTTTTAATGAAACTAATCATTTCTATGCATAACTGCATATTATGTACCGTATGTAACCCACACATTTGACTATCCTTGTTTTAATCACTCATTGTGTATGTCTTGCTTTTAATAAATATAGAATAGCTTAAGCCTTAAGGGTTAATATTCATGTTTGGTATGTATGAGTTTGAAAATTCATGCTTTAAATGTTTCTTCCAATCAATTCTTTGTCAAATGTATCATAGTCTTGTTGATTTATTGATTGGGTGGAGGAACAGAGCAACACCCCTAGCTAAGATAATTTCTAATTGGTCAAGACGACCAGATGGGATGTGTCTAAAAGCCGAGTTTAAAAACTCAGGACACCTCCTTTTCTCTTCCTCTTAGTCGCTTCTGCTCTTCTGAACTTTTAGCCATGCTTTTTGTCATCACTTTCTGCGTTCTTTGAGCGCCATTCCAGCGTGCTTCGGCCTGCACGGCAGCTAACACCATGATGAGAAGAAATACCACCTAGTCTCTTTACATCCGTATATTCTTTTACTTTAGTTTCTTTTCTTTCCGTTGAGTGTCGTGTTCAAAAGTTAAGTTTGCCACAAAGTCCAGCTCCGACTGCACCTGCTTCACTGGCCGTGTTCTGAGGTCCTGCGCCGATCAGCTTGCTGGTTTGTTTACTTCCATCTTTAATGAGTCCCTTGCTACCTCTGTGATTCCCACCTCATTTAAGAAATCTGTCATCATCCCTGTACCTAAGAACAGTAAACCCTCTTGCCTGAATGACTATCGTCCAGTTGCCCTCACATCAACAGTCATGAAGGTTTTTGAGAGACTTAAAGAAACACATATGCTCCTCCATCCCTGCTACCTTGGACCCTCTTCAGTTTGCCTATCGCCCAAATAGGTCTACTGATGATGCCATCGCTCAGGTACTGCACTCCTCCCTCACACATATTGACAGCAAAAATGGCAACTACGTCAGACTGCTATTCATTGACTATAGCTCAGCTTTCAACACTATAGTCCCCTCCAAGCTAAACTCCAAGTCAAACTCTCAGACCTCGGCCTAAACACTTCACTCTGTGACTGGATTCAAGACTTCCTCACCGGCAGACCACAAGTGGTGAAAGTAGGCCAGTACACCTCAAACTCCATCACCCTGAACGTAGGAGCCCCGCAGGGCTGTGTCCTGAGTCCCCTGCTCTACTCTCTCTACACACACGACTGTGTGTCCTCTCACAGCTCCACTTCTATTGTTAAATTTGCTGATGATACTGTGGTTCTGGGCCTCATTTCCAACAATGATGAGACCGCATACTTGGGTGAGGTAGAGAGACTAACATCATGGTGCCAGGACAACTGTCTCTCTCTGAACGTGAGCAAAACTAAAGAGCTGATTGTAGACTTCAGGAAGAGACAGCAGCGGCCCTACACTCCTCTTATGATCAGCGGGACCCCTGTGGAGAGGGTGAGCAGCTTCAAGTACCTCGGTGTAAACATCTCCGAGGACCTGACTTGGACTGCACACATTCAAACACAGGTCAAGAAAGCCAGGCAAAGACTGTACCATCTGCAACAGCTGAGGAAATTCAGGGTCTCACCAACAATCCTGAAAACTTTCTATTCAGGGGCCATAGAAAGTGTATTGACTCAGTGCATCTCAGTGTGGTACAGTAACGCCACAAATCAGGACTGCAAAGCTCTGCAGAGAGTCGTGCGCTTAGCTGAGCGCATCTCAGGGTCTGCTCTCCCCTCTCTGCAGGACATCTACCTCAAACGCTGCAAAAGCAGAGCTGCAAAAATAATCAAGGACTCAAATCACCCCAGTAACCGTCTTTTCATCACACTGCCATCGGGCAAGCGCTTCAGGAGCATGATGGCAAAAACTGAGAGACTGAGGAGGAGCTTCTTCCCTCAGGCCATCAGGCTCCTAAACTCAGTCTCATAACATCTACAGGACTCAATTTAATAAACTGTAAAAAACACCCATTATTCTCCATCATCCGCATTGCTGCTATGTGTACATACCCGGTACAACCTGTTTGCACATTCCTCTTGCACATCCCTGGTTATATTAATATTTATTAAATCCACAGTAGACTGTATTGCACATTTTATTTCATTGCACATTTTACTCCTTATTTTATTTTATTCTTCTGTTTTATCTTACTCTTACCTATATTTATATATATTCTCTTGTGTTATGTTTCATTTTTTATTTTATTTTTTTGCACTGTCCATTGAGTGGACCCGTCCTGACCTACATTTCACTACTGATTATACCCTGTATGATTGTGTACGTGATGAATAATAAAGAACCTTGAACCTTCAAACTTCAACTAGCAACGGACTCAGAGACCATTCGTCAGCCAACGCCCAAGACGTCACTACGAAAAGACCACTGAACTGTCAGCCAACCAGCAACCTGGAAAACCCCTTCTCTGCAATGATGATGAACAGAAGGGAATCCCTTTAGGCAACGCAAGCAAGTAACTTCCAGTTTTACTGAATTGGTGCATTTAATACAAATTTTGGCCTCATTGAGAAGCTCAATGCGAGGGTTAAATAAGTGATTGATGGTTGTTCAGGTCTATGCAATTGCACACATTGCTATAAACGTGGGACATCACATTTTCATTCTCTTAAACTCATCTTTCCTTACTTTCTCTCCTTCTGCAACGTGTGAATGTGTGTGTTCATGTGTTAGATTAGTTTACATGTCTTAGATTTATCAAATAAAGCCTTGTTTATATTGAAAAGAGAAGTATCTCTAATCATTAATGATTCCCTTTGAGCTAAATTGACCTGTTTCCCTTTAAATGATATATTAATATTACGTTGTTATGTTACACTTTGCACTAGGGATGTTCATTTCGGTTATTTTTCCTAACCGACAACCGACGCTCGTTAACCGATTATTAACCGTTAACCGACAAGATTATTTTAAATTAGAACTGAATTAAATTAGAAAGAATAAGTGTCTGTGACCCGTTAAAAATACTAACATTTGTTTTCCGGGGATTAATTTTACATGCGCAAAAATCAGCAAACAGAACATGAGGATTCACATGATCATATCACATCACGCACCTGCAAAACTTAATAAAGCTAGGCGCTATATGTATATTTTATAACGAATAAATAGGACTATACGAGAAATATATTTTCACTTAAATAATAATTTAAGAAAACGAAAGAAAAACACTGCAACAAGTAGCCTATGCAGATTTTCGGTTCATTTTTGTGCTGCGCGAAAGGAAACCAGACAGCAGAAATCAGCATCCTATTTTTTAGGCTTATTTTACAAAAGCGCAAAGATTTGTTTTTATTGTGAATGCACACAAATAAAAGCAAACCTTTTACAATTCCGATTATCTTCATGACTAAAAGGAGTATTTGCTTCCACTGTTAGAAGGAAAAAAAAATCAAGTGATTGCTCCAGCGCCGCATGCGCACACAGTTAAGCTTTACCTTCACAATGCAGCCTGTTCATTATCATTATAAAAAACAATCAGTCAAACATATGGAAAAAAACACACTGCTCAGTTTAAATATGTAGTAAAATCTGTGCCGTTAAGCGTCATCACCGTACCGCCGTGAAGTTATGCAAAACATGTTGTTTTACGTGGATATTGGAACACGAGTGAAGTAGGCTACATAAAAGGTCAATAATATTTTGGCATTCAAATACATTTGATTTTGTGTCGAACGAGACCCAACATTGGTTTCAGTTTCGTTTTAGCCTAAATTAATTTGTTTTGGTTTGTCGTTTATATAGCTATAGCTTCTTACATGTTTAATTCTTGTTCTTTTCTAAATAGCCTACTGTTAATTGAAAGGATTTGTTGTGGAGTGATGGGAACTAAAATAGCCTAGTTATGTTTACAGTGTTTATTATAATGTTTGTAATTTGCGTCGGCCTATTTCTGAATGAAATAATAAATATTAATCAGTCGAAATTCTTATCGGTCGTTAACGGTTAAACGGTTAAAATGAACATCCCTAGTTTATTCAGCTGCAGTGATTGGCATTTCCTGGGTTTCTTCTGCGGGGCAGATTTGGAGTTTCTCTGGCCTTCGGATGAAGATTTACTACTAATCACAGAACAGTGCTTCACTGAAAGATGCGCATGACAAGCACAGCTTCTGCCTAATCGCGATTTTGATTTCACTTTGATTTATCGTGTAGCCCTACTATATATAGAGCGTTGTATTACCAGTGACTCTTATAGTCTTTGGTATCAGTGCATCCCTAATAGAAATGAATGGTTTTTATTATCTTTAATTAAGTAGTTATTGGGTTTAATGTTACTGAAACTACTTGTTGTGTTTCGGCTACTTCTATCACTTCTTTAATTCTGTTATTTCTCCTGATTTACTGGGTGACGTCAAAATAACAAATGACCAACACTGAAGTGAGATCTTCTCAGGTGCACTTAGTATTTGTCTGGTCATGTGATCTCAACATGTCTGTCCACGTGAGGCTCTGTGTCAAATAAAACCTCTTTAATTAGGACACTCATATCACATTCTTCAGAAACATCATTCATTTCTGTAGAGCTGGATACTTTAATAACTGGATCAAATGAGTGAGTCGAGCTTTGAGAATGAAACCAACCTGTTTGTTCCTCAGTCTCTTCTTGTTTAAATACTGCTTCAATCCTGAAGTCTTCACTCTCCTCTTTAATAATCTCCATCTTTATAACAGTGTGTCACGTGGATCTCAGTCGCTTCAGCAGGAGTTTTTCTGTGTGTTTAAGATGAAGAGAACCATGAACAGAGAGCAAACCCAAACTAAATCTCTCCATCAGCTCACTAGTTCAGTAGTCAGCACACTAGTAAGGGTGTCAGCACACTAGTTCAGTAGTCAGCACACTAGTAAGGGAGTCAGCACACTAGTTCAGTAGTCAGCACACTAGTAAGGGAGTCAGCACACTAGTTCAGTAGTCAGCACACTAGTTCAGTAGTCAGCACACTAGTAAGGGAGTCAGCACACTAGTTCAGTAGACAGCACACTAGTTCAGTAGTCAGCACACTAGTAAGGGAGTCAGCACACTAGTTCAGTAGTCAGCACACTAGTAAGGGAGTCAGCACACTAGTTCAGTAGTCAGCACACTAGTTCAGTAGTCAGCACACTAGTAAGGGAGTCAGCACACTAGTTCAGTAGTCAGCACACTAGTTCAGTAGTCAGCACACTAGTAAGGGAGTCAGCACACTAGTTCAGTAGTCAGCACACTAGTAAGGGAGTCAGCACACTAGTTCAGTAGTCAGCACACTAGTTCAGTAGTCAGCACACTAGTAAGGGAGTCAGCACACTAGTAAGGGAGTCAGCACACTAGTTCAGTAGTCAGCACACTAGTAAGGGAGTCAGCACACTAGTTCAGTAGTCAGCACACTAGTTCAGTAGTCAGCACACTAGCTCAGTAGTCAGCACACTAGTTCAGTAGTCAGCACACTAGTTCAGTAGTCAGCACACTAGTAAGGTAGTCAGCACACTACCCAGATAGCAAGCAGACGTTGATTCAACGTAGATTTGTGGTTGTAACGGTCATTATCGGTCGTCAATCAAATTTCGATGTTGAATCAACATTCATTATTTGGTCGGTACATCAGAACGTTATTACGCCGATAATAAAACATCGATTCAACGTCGAAATCACGTTGGCTTATCACACAGCCGACGCATCTGATCGAAATCATAACGTCTGATACAGGTTGAAACTTGGTTAGAGGAATCGGAGATCTACAGGCCTGTAACTGTACACGGGTAACTAAAATGCATTTTTATTAATTATTTTATATAGTAGTTTATCCGTCTGTCACTATTAGTGGAATATGAAAGTTTTAAAAACAATGACTAACAAAACATTTTAACTCGAGCTTTGTCGAATGTTTAATGGCCTATATGTTTTATTCATTTTGTTATTTTTTTCTGCAGACATTTTTTACACAGCTGGCAAATATATATATATATATATATATATATATATATATATATATATATAGGCTACCCTATAATTTTTAAAAATGAATTTCTTTTTCCTTATTTTTGTCTAAATATTTTTCTTCATTACGTCTTGTTTGGTTTTATTTCGTATAATTGCACGTTAAAAATAATTTACTTATGATATGCGATATGAAAGCAGTCGGATTCGAATCGCTCTCGCGGTACTTTGATGTCATAAGGTGATCATTCTGCTCAGCGCTGCTTCAAGTCGAACGCGCCTAAAACTGGAGCGGCGGGAGTTGTCATGGAAACGGAGCTGAACACTGGAGTGGCGGGAGTTGTCATGGAAACGGAGCTGAACACTGGAGCGGTGGGAGTTGTCATGGAAACGGAGCTGAACACTGGAGTGGCGGGAGTTGTCATGGAAACGGAGCTGAACACTGGAGCGGCGGGAGTTGTCATGGAAACGGAGCTGAACACTGGAGCGGCGGGAGTTGTCATGGAAACGGAGCTGAACACTGGAGCGGTGGGAGTTGTCATGGAAACGGAGCTGAACACTGGAGTGGCGGGAGTTGTCATGGAAATGGAGCTGAACACTGGAGCGGCGGGAGTTGTCATGGAAACGGAGCTGAACACTGGAGTGGCGGGAGTTGTCATGGAAACGGAGCTGAACACTGGAGTGGCGGGAGTTGTCATGGAAACGGAGCTGAACACTGGAGCGGTGGGAGTTGTCATGGAAACGGAGCTGAACACTGGAGCGGCGGGAGTTGTCATGGAAACGGAGCTGAACACTGGAGCGGCTGGAGTTGTCATGGAAACGGAGCTGAACACTGGAGCGGCTGGAGTTGTCATGGAAACGGAGCTGAACACTGGAGTGGCGGGAGTTGTCATGGAAACGGAGCTGAACACTGGAGCGGCGGGAGTTGTCATGGAAACGGAGCTGAACACTGGAGCGGCGGGAGTTGTCATGGAAACGGAGCTGAACACTGGAGCGGCGGGAGTTGTCATGGAAACGGAGCGGCAGCACGAGACTGACAAGCAGGAAGCTCGGTTTCTCGCTGCTGTTTCTACTGTTTTCGGTAAGTTTAGTCTCTAAAATCTCACAAATATTAAATACAGCTATTCCTGACACCTCTCTTGCTTGTATTTGACTCGCTTCTGGTGAAATTAGTTCATAGAAATGGTTTAGTGTCTTCGAACAAGTCCGTTAGCATCTTAGCCGTTTTCAGAGGAAGTAAGTTAGGCTAACTCCATAGACTGAGCTCTTTTTGAAAGTTTGGGATTTTAATCACATCTTTATGTGTAGATGAGAGGTTTTGACAGTTCTGTAAAAGTTTTGCTGGTAAATTTTCAGTGGGTGATTGGAAATAGGCTCATTTATTTAACCTAAACATAACTTTACTGTAGGGTTAATCGGTGACGTCACTTACATCAGCGGGACAATTAACTAAATCTAGTTCAAACGTGTTTTGTTGGTAAACAAATATTGATAAAAAACTGTTCTGTGACTTCAGAAGAAAAACGAAAACACGGCAACATGGGATGCTCCAAGATTTCACAATTTCTGCAGGGAGCTGCAGACGGAGAAGTAAGGAACAAGTGAACAGGTGAAGCTTCTTAACATTTTAAGAGGGCTTTGACATCCACAAATAAGAATTATGAGCAATATTAAATAAGTAAACCTAGAAGCAAATTATGTTATGTTAAAAAAATGTTTTCTGTATATGCTTCTTTCTTATTTCTACATTGCACCTGCTCTAGCTTGGTTCCTTGTAATAAACCTGGCTGGCATTGTATATTAAATATTGTTGGCTCTGTGACAAATTGCTTGTTATGTTCCTACATTCATACATGTTGATGGCCTGCACCCCAGACTTAGAGTGAACCTCCTGTCGGACAACATCTCCCAGGCACAATGAACCATGTGGCTAGTAAGTTAACCTCAAACATACATGTTCAAAATTCAGTAAAATATTTTGTGTTTTTGAAAAGAAGTCTCTTATGCTCACCAAGGCTGAATTTATTAAAAAATTAAGATAAAAAACAGTAAAAACAGTATTGTGAAATATTATTACAATTTAAAATAGCTGTTTTCTGTGTGAATATATTGTAAAATGTAATTTATTTCTGTGATCAGAGCTGTATTTTCAGCATCATTACAGTCTTCAGTGTCACATGATCTTCAGAAATTATTCTAATATGCTGATTTGCTGCTCAAGAAACATTTCTGATTATTATCAATGTTGAAAACAGTTGTGCTGCACAATATTTTTGTGTGATTTTTGATCAATTTAATGCATCCTTGCTGAATAAAAATAAACAAACAAACAATCTTTACACTGTTAAAACATTCACACAAAAATACTCAGCACAGCTTTTTTTTTTTACATTCATATTTGGGTCATTCTACAGAAACATCCACTTTTGGTGTGGCAAGATGTCTTAAAATGTATTTCTTTTTTAACATTTAAACTTAGACCACATTATTAAATTACCCTTTGACTTTATGAATACGCATAAATGACAGCTTAATTATTTTTATATTTTAGTGCATTTATTTAAAGACCACATGTAACTTTTTTTGTCACTGGTGTTACCTTCTTTGTCAATTTTAGAGGTTTTTAAGAAATATTATTTCTCGATTTATTTCAGCACATGTAGTCAGAGTTACAGAAAAACAATGATCATGCAACAAATAAGGAGATTGTTTTATTTATTTTAATCATATTTGTTAAAAGTGTGATTGAATGATGTTAGTACATTTGAGCAACCATGTATTTGTTATAACAATGAAAATATATATAAAAAAACAGTTATAAACAAGTAATGATGCAATCCTTTAAATCTTAACTCTTGAGTGAAGCAGAATTCAATGGATGTAAAATTATTATCATGCCACATGTGACACATTTTATGTAATGTGACAGAAAAAAACCCACGGTAACACCAGTGGCACAATGAATCACCATGACATACATTAGACCAAAGACACTTATTCTTCAGCTATAATTAGTAGATGAGCCTAAATTGTTACATTTGACATACAATTGGCAATTAGTGAAAGCAGTTAGTAAAGGAACATAAACTGATCTTCACTGGTGTTACCCATAAAGAAGGTAACACTAGTGACAGTAACACCAGTGACAGATTTGATGAAAAATGCATTTTGCAAAATGTCTGCTGCAAGGTATGAAACCACATGTTGGCAATTGTGTACTCACTAAATTAAGTAGTTTAATCCATTTGTATTCTAGTTTTTTTTTACAATTCCCTGACAATAAAGTAGGTCATACCAGTGATTTCAGCTGAAAGCTTTGTATGAAATCATGAGATAAATAAGAACATTTCTGATAACTGAAAAGAGACTGGACTTATCATGGGCCTTTCTTCATAGATCTTCAGTAAATAGGAAGAAGGAAGTCAAGTGATGTCATTAGTGTGATTTTTATTTCAAAATAAATGATTTTTGTTAAGCGGTAACACCAGTGACACAACTTCAGGGTCCACTACTTTCATTATACTGTATATTTTATAATATTTATTTTGTTTTTTGTGTCATTTACATCATATATTTGACAGTTATGAATACATTATTGACTTTTAAATGTAGAAAAACCTGTTTTTGACCTCAAAATAAAGCACTTTCCCTCTGTACATGGCTGTGGGGACAAGCAGTTTTGTGGTGCTTGGAATTCTTTATAATTAATTAAAAACAAATGTTGCCACATTGATGGCTCAAGAAGGTGTAATTGTTCAAATAACACATTTTTTCATTTTAAAATATATTAAAAACAAATTGTAACCCTAAAGTCTTTTTCAAGTGTTATATTTCTGTGGAGGCTAGGGACAGAAAAATGGACGTTTCTATAGAATGACCCATTTATCAGAAATGTTTCTTTGGTAAAATCAGCATATTTATTTATTTAGTCATTTAGCAGATGCTTTTATCCAAAGCGACTTACAAATGAGGACATAAGACGCAATCAAAACTAGGGATGCAACGATACCATTTTTTCAGATCCGATCCGATCCAGAAAATTCTGAGTATCGCCGATTCCGATCCGAGCGCAGTTTTTTTTTTTTTTTATCAATGTAGAGTTTCTATACTTCTGTGTCACTCTTTTGTGTGTTAAACACAATCTACAAGACAACTTCATTTTAATGAAAAATAACATGAAAATATATATAGGGGCTGTTTACACCTGGTCACTTCATGCATTTTGTAATATAAATCTGATCGCTCAAAACACTTCAGGAGGAGGTCTGGGTCACATTCCAGATGAAACTGGACATGTGTTAATGCATCTGGTTGTTGAAACCACATATGTGAATTTTACTCCTCCCAAAATGTAAAAATAATAACCGTGTGAGACTGTGTTATAGGCTATATGACATTTTAGTCAGATATGACTGCGCTAATGCAACAAGCCTCACCGCGGATGAGTAGCTGAGCATCGCAGACGCGCAAACTGCCACGAATGAATCTGAAAGAAAGACGCAGACGCTCAACACAATCATCTTCATTAAAAGTATAAGACAAGCTTATCTCTCCAGTGCTGATGCCGTGCGCGCTCCTATTGCGGTCTTTGATCTGGAAATGAGCTGATAATTAATAAAATGCAGCGCTTTTGATTTCGTTGACTTGAACTTCGTTAAATTTATATACAGCGCGGGAATTGAAGATCGGATTTATATCTGTTTTGTGAAGATTTATGTGGCCAAGTGTAAATGGAAACGTTTTAACAAATCAGATTGATATCCGATCAGCGAAAACGCATCACGTGCAGGTGTAAACAGACCCATTCATAATCTATGACAAAAATACTATTATAAACTAGGTTAGTGGATAATTTAGCAGCAAAAGTTATTCTAGAAAAAGCATGAGTGCACAATTTTATAAAATCTAAACATTTAGTGAAATAACATTATTTAGTGGAACAAATAAAAGTGAATATGTGAAGGACTAAACCTGGTAAAATGTTACACATTGCTCTTTGCATTGTTGTAAAATACATTAATGAAACTAAGTAAATGTATTTATTTATAAATATAAACTACAAAATTAAAACATTTCTTTTAAATATATAGCACAGTAATGAAGGCAGCAACATATGATAGAGGACTCCTGCCTCCATTACTGTGCTATACATTAGATTATTAATAGCCTTGATCGGACAGAACAAGAAACGCTATAAATAATATTTCATTGCGCAAAAGTATTATAATACGAAAAGCTCCAATAGAGAACGGCACAAAGAGCTTATGCGCATCCCGTGCGCAGAATGATGCTCTTGAAGCAGCACGGAGTCACAGCACAGCTCCGCACAGAGAAGTTCAAAGCACAGAGGAAAGAGATATTGATGCGTAGCTTATTAAATCTGCGCGATAGTTTATTGAGCCTTTTCTTTTAACGGTTTTAAATCTCAGTTATTGAGCGCTCTTGAAGAGAGTTTCATTGTTTAGACTGTCTTAACCGAACGCAGCACGCAGTTTGAACGCTGATCGGAGGATAACAGACAACCGCAGCAGAGAGAAGAGTTTAGAGAACTTGAATTTAACGACTTAAATACTCATCTGTACCTCACATTAAACTATGGAACGGCTTCAGAACACTTGGACTTGGACTCTATGGTGCTTTATAATGCTTTTGTGCTTTCGTGGGGCTTAACAATAACACAGAATAGTATACACACAATATCGGATTTGGATCGGTCTTGTCTCACCGATACCCGATCCACAGAAAATGACCGGATCGGAGCCGATACTGATCCTGAGTATCGGATCGATGCATCCCTAGTGAACATCTAGAGATTTGTTTTCAAATGTCCATAATAATTGGATGTACACTGCTGTTCAAAGATTTGGTCTCAACGTTTTTATTTACCATGATTCTTTTTTCTTTTGTTGCGGATTTCCAGAGAACTCCAAAGGAGATCATCCATCTTAAATGCAATTGTACCTGCTCAGAGCAGCGGCCTGACACCCGGACTGAAACCAGAAAGCGGCGTCAGGAAGGGGAGGGGCTTGATGGACAGCCCCCTCTCAAGAAGGTACAGACTCCGCCCCAGGTGCTGAAAAGTGCCTCCCAGCTTTTGTTACAACCAGAGTAGCTGGCCGAGAGAATTGGGCCAAAGCACGACGATGCCTTCACAGTCGAAAAAGGCTCTCGAACATAAAGAAATTATCTTTATAAATATGTTTCACAAAAAGTTACCAAAGTGTAAAAGTTATCAAACTGAATAAAGAAGTATATTTATTTTACACATGGAGAATGCTGCACAAAATAAAAAGCACTATAAGCACTGGTGTCAAAAGTATTCACATTCATTACTCAGGTAGAAGTATAGATACTAGGGTTTAAAAAGACTTCTGTAGAAGTTGAAGTATCAACTCAAGCTTTTTACTCAAGTAAAAGTGTAAAAGTACTGGTTTCAAAACTACTTAAAGTATAAAAGTAAAAGTAATGTAAGGAAAAAAATGCCATTAAGGACAAAAGCTTAGGCCGCGCCACAGGGGCCTATTGTGCACTACCCCACCTCCTCAAAAAAAAAAAAAAAAATTTCTAAAGGCCATAATGACTATAATGTTATATTAAAATGTTAATGTTGAGAAAATTGGGATGCACTAGGCTACCTGTTTCAGCCGCATATATGCCCATTGAAAATGAACACATTTTAGTACAATGCAAATACATTAAAAAAACATGTGTACTACTGAGCATTAACGTGTTTCATGGAGCGGAAGATGATCCTGGCTACAAACCTCCTCGCTGGTGCTTGGTTGGGACATTTCGCTCGAGTTCTCTTCTTGAGTCTCTGCCACGGACACTGTTGCCAACTCTCGCGAGACAAATAAGCAACCGCAGCTTCAAAAACAAGCCCAATATTTTTTTTATGATTTATTATCATCAATATTATTTATTAACAATTATTTATAACTAATAAATGAGCCTGCAACATATTAAACTGAAACCACTATTTTATCTGAAAAGCAAAAACAGAAGCTAGGCGAACATAAATAAAGAAATGAAGTCCCTTGTCAGATTTCCCTAACAAGCAACCATATTTTTTTAAAGGGGTTATTCTGCCCTTACTAGGATGACTGCTGAAGTGCTTGAACCGGACTAGCTTGGCAGATAGCTAACAGGTTCCTCCAAGAAAAACTCAGATGCCAGGTTTTAATTGAGTGTTGTTTACTTGAAGGAAGCACTGTAAAACTGAACATACAAATAAAGAAAATGTCAAATAATGTGTCTTGTGCATCACAACTCAATTGTTACATTCGGATTTAACATGTTGCTTTCTATATAGACAATCAAACAAATCTGCTTTGCAATTTTATCTTTTGGAAAAATACAATTTCTACACGTCTTTTTAAATTGCACTTTACTCTATTAACAAAGAAAAATATTGAACTAAATACTCACAGACATATATTTTCAAGGCTTTCGTAACATCAAACCGCATGCCAGAGAAATACAGCGTTCTGTTGAATTTCTTCCGACGCAACACTAACTATGGCAGCTCTAGAGGTACACACTTAAGACATCAATTTGCTATGACCACTAGGTGTCACTATGGGACTGTTTTAATGAGGTCGGCACACTCCCCGTCTGGTATAGTATTTTTATACCACTGTGCCTTTACACAACAACACCACCTCCGAAATCGGTCTTAAGTACACTTTGGGATTGCCTTGTTTGATAACCTTTACCTCCACTTTACGTACTCTGAGGTCTTGACTTGGGATGGCATTTACTATAACACCTGTAGGCCATTCGTTTCTTTTGAGTAATGCATCCTTTAGAAGCACAACATCTCCGACCTGTAGGTTTGGCTTGTTTACCTGCCACTTTCTCCTTTGCTGAAGTGTTGTTAAGTATTCTTGACGCCAGCGCTTCCAAAAGGCATCAGCAAGGCTTTGAACTTGCCTCCACTGTTTGTTGTAGAGGTCTTTAAGGTCATACTCTCCTTTTGGTGCAGACACGGTCTCTAACTTTTGAGTTAGAAGTGTTGCAGGTGAAAGAACATTTGGTATCTCTGGGTCAGACGAGATAGGGACCAGAGGCCTGGCGTTCATTATGGCCATGATTTCCGACATGAGAGTAACAAGGACCTCATGTGACAGCCTTGTTGAATCTGTCTTGAGAAGCAAGGCATCTAAAATTCTCCGTGCAACCCCTATCAACCTTTCCCACACCCCACCCATATGTGAGGAATGAGGAGAGTTGAAGACCCAAGTACACCCTTTATCCTGTAGATAGCTTTTAAACTCTGGATCTTCTGCATTTATCTTAAGCTCTTTACAGGCCCCAATAAAGTTAGTTCCACGGTCAGACCTAAACAGTCTGACGGGTCCTCGGACAGCAATGAATCTTCTCAATGCATTTATAAAGCTTGAGGATGACAGTGACTCAATCACTTCAAAATGCACGGCTCGTGTTCCCAAGCATGTGAAAATAACTGCCCAATGCTTACTCTCCGCAAGACCTCCCCTGGTTCGTCGAGCATAGACGTTCCACGGACCAAACACATCAACGCCGACATTGGAGAATGGAGGATCTGGGTTAACTCGATCAGATGGTAAGTTGGACATTTTTTGTTCTTCCAGCCTCCCTCTAAGCCTTTTATAAATCACACAATGATGTATGACACTTGACACTAGTCTTTTGCCTCCAATTACCCATAATCCAGCTGACCGAAGAGCCCCTTCTGTGAAATGCCTACCCTGGTGTGCAACTTGCTCATGAAAGTGTCTGACGAGTAGAGTAGCGATGTGATTGTTTTTGGGAACAATGATGGGGTGTTTCTCTTCCCAGCATGTTTCAGCTGATGATAAACGTCCTCCGACTCGTATTACTCCATCTTCATCCAAAATGGGGTTCAACTTTATGATGCTGCGTTTGGGCACCTCTTCGTTTCTTGTGAGGCAATTCAGTTCCTCTGAAAATGCTTCTTTTTGAACAGTTCTGATAACCACAATCCTTGCTTGTTAATTCATCCATTTTGGAGTTAAGGTTTCCAGAATAGGATCTGACCTTACGTACAAGACTAGCCATGGCTCTGGTGAGTACTTTCCAGCTGGAGAAGCGTGTAAATCGCTGTGAGTCGAATTTCTTCTCAGAGGCTTTGGTGACTAAAGCTGACACATGTGGCCGTAGCTCTGCATCTGCGTCTGGCTCCACAAGGTTGTAGATCTCTGGATGAAATGTGTCATCGTTCAGTCCATCTGTGTGCAAAAACTCAGGGCCTGTAAACCAGTTTGTATGGCTCAGTAGCTCTGGGGATATGGGACGTGTTCCATGGTCTGCAGGATTTTGGTCTGTACTGACAAACTTCCACTGATTTGGGTGAGTAGACCAAATGATCTGAGCAACTCTGTTGGCAACATGCACGTAAAACCTTCTGCTTGTGTTGTGAATGTAACCTAGGACAATTCTACTGTCTGTGTAGAATTTCACTCTTTGCAGTTCAATATCCAGCTCAGTGGTCAGCAAGTCTGCCATTTCCACAGCCAAAACTGCAGAACAAAGTTCGAGACGTGGAACCGTCAGAGAAGTACGAGGAGCTAACTTGGATTTACCCAGAAGAAAGCCAACGTGGCTGCATCCCTCTGTGTCAATTGCTCTAATTTAAGCTACAGCTGATATGGCCATGGTAGATGCGTCTGCAAAGATACAGAGTTCTCTGTATTTTGTAGAACATAGAGAAACCAGAAGGTATGGCCTTTCAATCTGAATCTGTTCAAGCTTCAAAAGTGAATCAAGCCACGCTCTCCACTGATCTTCTCTTTCAGCTGGTATGGGAGAATCCCAATCACATTGATCATTGGCCAGTTTTCTGATTAACGCCTTGCCTTGTACTGTTACAGGGGCTAAGAAACCCAGAGGATCATAAAGACTGTTGACCACAGAGAGGATGCCTCTTCTGGTAAACGGCTTCTCTTCCTTTGACACATAATAAGTGAAAGTGTCCGTTTGCAGATTCCACATGAGTCCCAGACTTCGTTGCAAAGGTAAGGGATCTGATGGTAACTCAATGTCTTGCAAATCCTTGGCCAAGTCATTATGACAGAATGCTTCCATAACATTTCTACTGTTAGAAGCTATCTTGTGTAGTCTGATGTTTGATTCTGCAAGTATTTCCTTTGTCTGTTTCAACACGGTGATAGCTTCTTCACTGGATGGAAACGAAGCAAGTCCATCATCCACATAGAAATTCCGAATCACAAATTGTTTCACCTCTGTGTCATGTTTGTCTTCTCCTAGCAGAACAGCTCTTCGCAAACCATATATGGCCACAGCAGGTGACGGACTGTTCCCAAACACATGCACTTTCATGCGGTAGTCCACAATCTGTTTGTCTGGATCATTATCTCTAAACCATAGAAATCTGAGGAAGTCTCTATGGTCTTCACGGACAATGAAACAATAAAACATGTGCTGTATGTCTGCTGTGACAGCCACATGTTCCTTTCGAAAACGTATGAGAACACCTAACAGTGTGTTGTTCAAGTCTGGTCCACTCAGTAACACATCGTTGAGGGAGGTACCTTCATATTTAGCACTGGAATCGAATACAACACGTATTTGACCCTTCTTCTGTGGATGGTAAACACCAAAAATGGGCAAGTACCAACATTCCTGCTGTGGTTGCATTGTGGGTGCAAGTTCAGCCTGATCAGAATCAAACATCTTCTGCATGAACTTGAAGAAGTGTTCTTTCATATCTGGTTTTCTTTCCAGAGTGTGTCGTAAAGATTCAAGGTGTCTGGCGGCTTGGCATCTGTTATTAGGTAGGCGAGGCTTATTTGGTTTGAAGGGCAATGGCGCTACCCATGAATTAGAGTCATTCATATAGACCTCCCTGTCCATAATGTCAAGGAATACCTTGTCTTCGATTGACAATCCTACTTTGTCATCACAGGATGTACATTGGAACACACTGCTGCCAAGGTCCTCTGTATCAGAAACAGCTGTAGCTACATCGCTTCGAGGATTGCAATGCGACACTGCGTTGCCAAATTTCTCCCTTACAAATATGCTACTAGTGCATGGTGAAAGAATGGATGAGCGACCATTACTCAGAATGTTAGTTCTAAAAACACTGACATCAGCAGGTTTGTGTGTTCTTCCAAGACACACCTCTCCGATGATCACCCAACCAAGCTCTAGACGTTGCGCGAAGGGTGCGTTGTGAGGTCCGCTGCGCTGTTCTAGAACCTTATGCACTCGCAGTATGTCTCGGCCGAGAAGCAAAAGAATAGCTGCACAGGGGTCGACAGCTGGGATCTCATCTCCCACAGCTTTGAGATGCGGATGGTGTCTAGCAATCTCTGGTGACGGTATCTCGGACCTGTCATCTGGAAGCATGTCACATTCAATTAAGGTGGGTAAGGAGATTCGGGTTTTACCATCGAATGATTCTACAACAAAGTTACTTGCACGTCTACCTACTGTTTCCATTATTCCAGAGCATGTTTTCAGAGTATATGGGATTCCATTTCCTTTAATACCAAAATTATCAAAGAATTGGGTTTTGGCCAAAGACCTATTGCTTTGCTCGTCAAGAACAACATAGGCCTTGATAGCTTTTTCCTTTTGTCCTGCTGGATATACTTCGACAAGAGATATTTTGGAACATGATCTTGAGCTTGTACCATTTCCACAAATTTCAGTGCATTTGGATGTCACTGATGTGGCTTCAGTTGTTGGTTGCTCCCCGCCTTGGTCTTCAATCGAGGTGCATTTGCTAGCTTTCCAAGGTGCTGGACCTGGATGTAACGCAGTTGGATGCTGATTGCTGTTACATTCTTTACACTGTACAGGTCCATCACAGTCTTTGGCAAAATGGCTGGATGACGCACAGCATCTGAAACAGATGTTCATGTCTTTGAGGTAAGATTTCCTCTCATCTAATGTTTTGCCTCGGAAGCTACGACATTTCCTCAGCGGATGGGGTTTGTTATGCAGAGGGCATTGATTCTCAGGGTCATTTACCTTTTTCTCTGTAGCCTTTGAATGAGTTTTTTTCAAGATCTGTAAACACTTCTGTTTTCCTGGTGGCTACTGTATGTTTCATATATGGCTTATACGGGGGACCTCTCTCTGTCTTAACAACACTTGAACTTCCAACTGCTATATCAGCGAAACTTGGATCGTTACGAACTCTAGCCTGATCGCAGACAAACTTCACAAAGACAGAAAACGGAGGGTAAGACACACCATTTTGTTCTTTATACTGTGCTCCTAATGTGATCCATTTCTCTTGCAGGTATAGTGGAAGCTTCTGCACAATTGGGTTGACTCCACGTGATGTATTGAGATATGTGAGCCCAGGTAAGAATCCATCAGCTCGTGCCGCTTCAAGTTCAAACAGAGTATCGCCTAGTTCTCTCAGTTTAAGGTTGTCTCGACTTGAGATTCTTGGGAATTGTTCAACCTTTTTGAGTAAAGCATTCTCGATTACTTCAGCTGAACCATAACTATCTTCTATTCTTTGCCATACCGTCCTAAGGCCAGCTCTGGCATTGTGAATGTGAACTGTTTGATTCTCCGAGCCTGTTCAGAGGATGATGGTCCAAGCCACTTACAAAGCAAATCAAGCTCCTCTGTGGCTGTGAGATTCAAATCTTCTGTGGCGCTAAGAAAGGATGCTTTCCAAGCCCAGTATTTCTCCGGTTGATCATCAAATTTTGATAATCCTGTGCTTACCATCTCACGCCGTAGTAAGTACTTTGCTAAGTCTATCGTAGTTGAAGGGTTTGCTTGCCACTGACTGGACTGGAAATCATTATGCTGGAATCTTGCACCATGGGGCTGTTCACTATAGTGGTAAGGTTCTTTTGGAGAGCTTGCAGTAAAGGGATTGCTGACAGAATTCCAGTTAGTGTTCTGCTTCTTAGGATATTGAGCAGGTAACTCACTGAACTCATAGTCACTGATTTCACTTGACTGTACTTTACTCTTTCTCATATAGCTAGCTGTCCAACCACTGTCCTTCTTCTGCTGGTGCACTGGTGGACAAGAGAGATCGAGTGTCTTTAAGTCTGGAAGTGGATTTGTGACTGAGTGTTGCATGACAGGACAGGAAACACTTTCACTGGGAAACTGTGTTAAATTTTGTAGAGACAACCTTATGGAACTTTTACGATCTGTCTCTCCGAGCTCTTCCTCAGCAGCTGCCTCCAACACCTCTGCTTCTGCAACAGCAGCTGCAGCTGCTCTTTCTATCTGCAGCGTGTGTAAGTTTGCTTTAAGCTCTGCTTTCTTTCTAGCTGCTTCTTCCACAATGTATGCTTCTTCTTTCATCATCTCTGCTTCTTTCTTTGCAAATGCCAATTGCGCCCGTGCTGCTTCCGCCTTTGCACGTGCTTTGATAGCCATTCCACTGGCTGATGAACCCCGACTTGAACGTGAGGTCCTGGAGCAACATGATCTTATTTCTAGTTGTTCACTCACGTCTTCCTCAATAGGTTGTGTCATTGTGACTATTTGCCTTGCATTTAAGCCAGAGAGCTGGAGTTCGCTGATGGCTGGGGCTTTGTATTTCCCTTGAGTTCAGAAAGCCGTCCGAAGTTGTGTCTTTTTACTATTCTGCCCTTACTAGGATGACTGCTGAAGTGCTTGAACCGGACTAGCTTGGCAGATAGCTAACAGGTTCCTCCAAGAAAAACTCAGATGCCAGGTTTTAATTGAGTGTTGTTTACTTGAAGGAAGCACTGTAAAACTGAACATACAAATAAAGAAAATGTCAAATAATGTGTCTTGTGCATCACAACTCAATTGTTACATTCGGATTTAACATATTTAACATGTTGCTTTTTATATAGACAATCAAACAAATCTGCTTTGCAATTTTATCTTTTGGAAAAATACAATTTCTACACGTCTCTTTAAATTGCACTTTACTCTATTAACAAAGAAAAATATTGAACTAAATACTCACAGACATATATTTTCAAGGCTTTCGTAACATCAAACCGCATGCCAGAGAAATACAGCGTTCTGTTGAATTTCTTCCGACGCAACACTAACTATGGCAGCTCTAGAGGTACACACTTAAGACATCAATTTGCTACGACCACTAGGTGTCACTATGGGACTGTTTTAATGAGGTCGGCACATGTTGTTTATTTCTTTATTTTTCATTTATGAAACTTACACACATTCAAGTGTTTAAAAAAGGATGCATGAAGCTAGAATAAAATATTTCTGTTTACAAGCAGATATTCTCTTTCTTTTGATGATTTGTATGTTCAGATATTGATATAACAAAATATATACAAATTAATTCCTAAATAGGGACATAGTAGTATATTTAAAGTATGATGTATAGTTCACTTAAATTTTTTTACGAGTATACTTTCAGGATAAAAATACTAAACTAGTAGTTTACTGAGACTATACTCAAAGTGTACTAAAAATGCTACTACAAGTATTTAATTAGTAAACTATCAGTATACCTATAAGTTCACTTTTAGTATAACTGCAGTACAAGCTAAAAGCATTGATGTAAACTAGTTGTGTACTCAAAGTTTACTACTGTTATACTTAAAAGTGTACTTTTATATACTAGAAAGTGGGCCAATTTAGTCCCAATGAGTATTGAAATAGTACACTTACGAGTATACTACTAGTACACTAATATTTGTATACTTACTACATAAAGTATACTTAAAAATATACTTGAACTTTACTTAAGTATACTTAATAAAATAATCTTGAAGTATACTACTTCTTGATAAGGGTTATCAAAGATGTGATCTGAGAGAAACACTGTCACGTCGCTGACAACCATGAGATCCTATCTGCGATTCAAAATCTTGCTGTGTAAATTGTGTTCAGACTGAAAATTACATCGCCGATGACCTACATCAAATGAGAAAGCAAGATACAGGGCAGCGGCAAGTTCGGGGAGGAGCAAAATGATGTATACAGCTCTCTTTGCAGAACACACAATCCTTGCTTCCTGCATCTCCCCAAACACTTCCTCCTCCATAATCTTCTTTTTCTCCTTTTAGCTGTAAGTCTATTGTGGGCTACCACTTTCAATTATAATTCTTGTCTTAAGCAAAAACTCCCGTCTCATGCATAACCTTGCGTTATTTCCTTATCAATTCTCGCATGTGTTTGGTTGTGAAACGTATTTTGCTAACCAGACAGACAATGAGACAGAGTTGTCTGCGATTCTTATTATTGGAAGGTCATGCAATGTGTCGCCAATCCATCATCAATATGCACACAGCAGCAACTGAATGCTACCCCAGATAGTTGTGCAGTGAGAAAAGAACAGCGATCTGACCACTCTGAAAACTGTGCAGTGTGAACTCGGCATTAAGCTACAGGTTCAAGTTCAACAGATCAGCACAAATCTTTGATTTGGACTCAAGTAAACAGGTTTTTTGTCCACTTAAGATTTCCTAAAATATTATTTTGAAAACTCATTGTAATTGCATCAAGAACGGCCCTTATAGAGGACTCCCACTAACCTATTTTATTGTTTTAATTTTATATAATTTGGTTCTCTCCTTTTGCAAATGTATACTGCCGTATTTAGTTAAGAGTTGCAATACAATGTCAATGATAAGCATTTATATTGAAAAGATACAAAGCATTACATAGACTAAATGTTGATACTCAAGTTTTGTATTCTAGTAATGTTCATATTACTTGAAGAGAGACAATCATAAAACTAATATTGTTTTATAATTTAAAAATGGTCAATGACATATTTTATAATTGTTTTAATTCAAAGGTTTAAACCTGGGCACTATGACTCAAATAAGAGCACTTTAAAATGTGTGTTTTTTTTATTCTATTTATATTCATTAATCTAAAGAAAATAAAATGCTATATAATTTTATAGATTTTTTTGTGTTGAAGTCATTGTTATTGCGTTGTGGTCACTTCTCTCTGAACTGTTTTCTGCACAGCGTGAAAGTGCTGATGCCAATCAAACCCTTCTGTTCAAACACTCACTGTGATCATGTGACCTTCGTTTTCTCACAGAAAACAGTGCAAAAAGACACAGATATTCACAGACCTTCGTTTTCTCCATTTATTTGTTGAGGATATGTTCATATTTATTACACTTTAATTTCTCAAACACACAAAATACACAATGACTATGAAAAATACATACTTGTTTCTTGGTTGTTCAAAAAGTCAGAGAGGTTTAATTTTAATTGCTGCTCAACCCCATGAACAAAAATCAGCCGGCTATATAACTACATAAGAGCTGTTTGTGTGCAAAAAAGTGCTGCAAGACTCTGGATAAATTGAGACTTTTTTTAATGGAGGTTTTAGTTCACTTACAATTCAGAAGAAAAATATTAAACAACTAAACACAATCTCATGTAATTTATGAATGGACTGATTCAATGACTCACTCAAGATTTACTTGTTTCATTATTGGATGAAGCAGTGTTTTTGAATAAATTTCTTGAATGAATGATTCAAAGACAAACGCATTTTTAACAGCTCCTTTTCAACCCCTAAAAATAAAAGATGTGCACACAAATTTAAATTTTAAAATTTAAAGGAATTTAAATTTAAATTTTACAACAGGTATCCAATTCCTGACTTTAAGTATCTGATTCTGGAATTGGAATTGATTTTCGATTCCCAACCCAATTCAACAGTCACATTTAAAGGTGCACTGTGTAATATTTAGGATGATCTGTAGACAGAAATGCAATATAATATACATAACTGTTACAGAGGAGGCTCCCATACCGCCAGAGGGAACCATCACCTGAATACTAGTCAGTTGCCATTCGGACTCTGTTTCACATTTTCCCTCATACCTGGGACTGATCAATCATCCACACCTGTTCCTCATTTACACACACATATAAGCCACACACACACACGGACCTGTTGCGAAGTCTTGATTTGCCTGGCTGTCATTTCTGAGCGTTCTACCCATGTTTACGTTCTTGTTATCTGACCTTGGACTGTTTACCCGTTATTCTGATTGTTTGCTGCCTGCCCCGACTTGGATTGTGTTTATTGGACTGTGATTGTTTGCCGCCTGCCCTGATCTCTTGCCTGGTGTTCGACTCTGTCTCTGCCTTGTCTCTACTGATCTGCCTTGCCGGTATCTGACCTTGTACTGCCTGACTATTCTCAATAAAACTGCAAATGGATCCAAACTTCTCTGACTCCTCGTTACAATAACTATGTTTTCAGAGGAGTATAAAGACCTTACATTATGAACCGTTATGTTTTTATTACCTTAGAATGAGCAATTTATATCTACATACACCGCGGGTCCCCTTACATGGAAGTCGCCATTAAGCGCTGTCATGTTTCTATAGTAGCCTTTAACGGACAAACTGCTCTACAGAGCGCGTTTCATCACTATGTTGTTCTTGCGAAAAAACACTGACACAATGATGAACAAGTACAGTAATATTCGCAATGACATCGGTTTATTGAATAATTAAGTAAATATAATTACTTAATTTACCTTTGTAAAGAAACCTCATTGCTTTCTGCGGTCTCAGACGACAGCATCTTAGCCCTGTATCGGCCACCGTAGCTTCTCTGAAGGGAGGGGTGAGCGGGGGACTGAGCCGCTGGATGCAATCCACAACCTCGACCGCTAGATGCCGCTAAAAACTACACACTGCACCTTTAAGAACAGAAATTAAAATAATAAAATAGGCTTACCCTTCAAAAAAGTCAGTGATGGCTCTTCTCTTTTTTCCCTTGTCCATGTCTAAAAATAATTTTGTAAGCTGTAAGTAGTAATATATTTACGTTGTTGTTACTGTGAATATATTTGGTAAGTCAGTAGTCAATGAATACATTATTGAATATTAATGTTATTATTGGTGATATACTTGCTGGATACATTCATTAGAATAGTGCAAAAAGACACAGATATTCATTTTCATTAGGTGTCCAAGGACAGAAGGTGCTGGAACCCTATTGTGTCTGTACTGTTTTTTTATTATTAGTATATATCCAATTTTAGGCAATGCATATAATTATTCCACCAATAATAAATATAGCTGCACGCAGCGATGGCGGACCCAAGCCGTCAGTGCAAACGCCACCCCGGTGGCATCAGGAAAACTGTGCCCAGCGGGCACATGCATTTACAGTAACCTTCTGGCAGTCTGGTTTTAAGGGATACGGCAATTAAAGGGTTAATCCAAACCATCAACTCTGAGAAACACACACAGAACAATATGGCCTCCTAATCATCCCCATACACTGATTGGCTTCATTACTCTGTCTCCTCTCCACCAGTAAGCTGGTGTGTGGTGGGCGTTCTGGTGCAATATAGCTGCCGTCACATCATCCAGGTGGATGCTGCACACTGGTGGTGGATGAGGAGATCCCCCCCCCCTTCCTTGTAAAGCGCTTTGAGTACCCAGAAAAGCGCTAATGTAACAAATTATTATTATTTAGGGGTGTCAACTTTAACGCATTAACGCATGTGATTAATCTAAAAATTTTAACGCGTTAATATTTTAATGCAAATTAATCATTTGATAAGGTTTGACCCCAACTTCTTCCCGTCATCGCAGCGCGGAAGGTTATCTATCAGTGTGTGATGAGGGTACAGTGAACAGTGTTGCCAGGGTAACGGGAGCCAGTGTTGCCAGGGTAACGGTCTCAAGTGTTCGTGGGCTATTTTGAAAATACAGTCGCGGGAAAAATTACAGAGCCGAGGGTTGTGGTTTTTCGGGCTACTTTTATAATCTACCGCGGCCACCCAAAGTGTATATAGACAAACAAAAACTAAAATAGATCCTTTTACTAATGTTTATCATACTTGGAATGTACACCTGGCAACTTCAGAACAGAGAGGCGCTTACATCACAAACAACGTGAGTTTCAGCCACAGCATACAACACAGCAGAAATAAACATGACAACAGCCACTATACATTATATAAGATAATAAACACACGACTATGATAGGATATGGTTTCTATGTGATTTTCTTCAGATGAATGTGTAACTTATATCTGAAATGCTCATTTTTGCAGCGATATAAAAGGCTATAAAAAGCATATTTTAACAACAGTAAACGACCAAATTCTACATGTGATCTCAAAAGGAGGTTATTACAAACACTCGATGCTGGTTTGAAGTGAGTTCTGAGTAAAAGTGTACTATTAATCTCATAAATTGTCTTATGATGCTAATATTAGCTCTAATGCACCAGAACAGGTCCAATTCTTATTCATAATGCATTTTGTCATAATACTTGACGTAAGGTCGCAAGAAAATGTTTTGTTGTATTTATTTAGAAATACTTTTGATAATAGTTGGGTAAATGTATCCTGGGATTGAAGCGATGTGGTAAACGTTTTATTGCCAGTATAAAGACTGATAATGGCTGAATAAAAACAAAAGAATAATAAGGATTATGTCTCATATCTGGCGGAGGTGTGAAAGGTTATGTCTCCTTAAACTAGTTTGTCATGCATTTCTTTATTTCAACACATTTACAGGTAAATCCTAATATTTTAAATGTGTGATTAATCATGATTAATCACAGGCCATGACTGTGATTAACGCGATTACATTTTTTAATCGATTGACAGCACGTATTATTATTATTATATAAAACTTTAGTAACACTTTACAATAAGGTTTCAGTTTTTAACATGAACTATATTAATTAACATGATAATTAATAGATCCATTTGTTGACATGACATGATTAGATTCAGATGGTAAATATCATATATTATGTTGGGTGTCCATATTAGACATAAACTATGTTTAGAATGAAACCATCATATTTAAATCATGTCATATAATAAAATATAATTTGTTGTTACTACTGTAAATCTATATTCAATTATTATGGCATATCCTTCAATGTTTTCAGAATATTTACATTTTAAAATTAATTTGTTTCTGCATTTTAAAATATGATTTATATTAAGATATTTTAATGACAGTATATTTATTGAACAAAAATGTATTCTTTTATTTATCAAAATAAGCAGAAAATAGTACAAACTTTGCTAAAGTGATTGTTTTGAACAAGTATTTACTTAGACATTATATTAAAAAACATTATTTTAGCTGAAGTATTTGTATCAATGTGTGCTGCCACCTCATACATTTATACAATTTTTAAACAAAATAAACAACTTGAATGATTTATTTTCACACAAAATATGTTGCGCCATTAATGTTCAATACAACGTATATATTTTTTCTGCAATTATACATCTTAGGCGCAGTGAATAGCACAGTTTTTCTTGCAATGCTGAATGAAGATTGCTAGGTGTTTCTCTGTATTATTTCCCTCCTCTCACCGCTTCACTCCAGTCCAGCGAGTGGAGCTAAAACACATTCGTTTGTTCTCCAAACACTATTAAACCTCAGAGGAAGAAGTTCAGTTTCACCGCGCTCTCTGTTGTTTTGTCCTGATGCTGGCTCAATACAAACTGCTAGAAATGTTGTTTCTGTAAACAGAGAAATACAGTTTTTGAATCAGATCAGTAAATCTCTGTAATATTCTCATCCTCACAGTCATGACTAAGTGTTGAAGCAAGCAGGAATATCTGGAGGAGTATCATCTGAACTGAGATCTGCTGCTGTGAAGATGCTGTTTGTTAAAGAGGAGAACACGAGTGAACCAGAACCCTGCAGAATAAAGCACGAGGAACCAGAACCAGAACCCTGCAGAATAAAACAGGAGGAACCAGAACCAGAACCCTGCAGAATAAAACAGGAGGAACCAGAACCCTGCAGAATAAAGCACGAGGAACCAGAACCAGAACCCTGCAGAATAAAACAGGAGGAACCAGAACCCTGCAGAATAAAGCACGAGGAACCAGAACCAGAACCCTGCAGAATAAAACAGGAGGAACCAGAACCGAGGATAATAAAACAGGAGGATCATGGAGGTTGGTCTTTATTCTTCATTAATAATGATTGTCGTACATTAGGTTTACAATAATTTAACAGGGTGCCTGCAGATCCCTAAAAGTTTACATTCCACCTATTTATCATTAAAATGTCTTAAATCCACATTTTAAAGGTCTTAAAAATGCGATGGAACTGGCAACGAGAACTTTATTTTATTTTCTCTTGTTGATTTTTTTAAGTCGTAAAACTGTTAAGTGTGAGACAGATTCACTTTGTTTTTACATTAGTGTGATCTCAAACATTTTGTGGGCACCTATTTTCTTGCTGTTTTTGCATAAAAGTCAATGGAGTCATGCTTAAATTTGATGTATATGCATGAACATAATCCATTATAGCTCATGTATCATGCAGTTTTATAATAATTATTTAAAACATTTAATTTAAATATATATATATATATATATATATATATATATATATATATATATATATATATATATATATATATATATATATAAATTGTGATAGTTTGATACCTGCAGATGCCTTGTAGGCAGCTCATCAGATTCAGTGACTTTTGTTATAAAACCTGTAAAATAATAAACGGATGAAGAAAGTAAATGACTTCAAAATGCATCTGAGATCTGAGGGTAAAACATTATTTTTTTAAAAAGTTATACAGACAACAATGATCCAGTTCACACAGATCCATGAATCTTCACTTTGTGAAGAAACAATACATGCTCATAGACTGAACAAGTAATACACGTGATGTTGCCGCTTTGCTAGAGAAAGATGCTTGAAAGATCAGAACTTGGTACTGTTACAAGCTGCGCACAAGCGGAAGCAATTTCGTAATTTTTCGCGCAAAATGGTTCAAGAGCAACTTTTGAAGTTCTTTAAAAAGAAGACAGCAGAAGGTATGATTTTTCCTTGATTAGAATTTAAAGATATTCTCCTGACATAATGTATGTGTGACTGTGAGGGACTGAGAGATGATAGGAGAGCTGATAATTATCCAACTTTGAGAAAGAGCAAAAGCATTCACTGCGCAATGAAGCCCATTAGAATACAGTTAGAATGCCCTTATAATTCCAGCAATGAAACAAAAAATACCCATGAATGAGTTTTTACGTTTTTATATTCATTGCACAAGCAATGTACTTTTCTGTATATCAGCACGTGTGTGAGGCCGCGAGCACAAATGTGATATTAGTTTTAACAGTGCATAGCAACACAGTGTTTCATTCCTTGAATTAATCAGTTTTTGAACGAATCGAGTGAGCCAGTGATTCAACGGTCCATTCAGATTAGAGGTCGACCGTTTAATCGGCACCGATAGTTGATTTGCGGAACTATCGGTTATCGGCAAAAATCCATACCGATAGTTTTCCGTGTTGCATCTGTTGCTGGAGTGGTTGAGAATGGTCTGCTATCATTATACAGTACGAGAGCGCCCTCTAGAGGCGGAAATCATTGACAGCACGTGTTGTTTGTTTTGGCATGTGACACTGCGCGCTGCACAGAGCGGGAAACTCCAGACTCACATTTAAATACAGCCGACAGAAAATCCTGCCGCGGAACAGAGCGCCGTTCACATAGTTTTCTATTAAATTACATTATGTACATTAACAATGATTTGGGACAAATATAATGACTTCACAGTGTTTCCCACACATAGACTTTACCTGGGCGGGCCGCACAGGTATATTAACGGCCGCCCAAGTATATTTGGTGAAACATTTTTGTTTTTATTACTATTATGGTCTCTTATAATTTTTTTTATCCGCCCGAGATAATGAAACCATCCGCGATCGATTAAATAGTGGAAAAACCTCGCCTCGCTCTATGCGTTTCATACTGCTCGTTCTGTGTGCTCAAGAACTGTCGACACTCCCACAGATGATCTCCAGTGTTTCCCATACGTTGATTTATTTGTGGCGGGCCGCAACAATATCCACTGCCAGCTGCCATCAGCTCCCGCGTCTCACACACACGAGCACGACTTTAGCACTATATTTAGTCACTTTCAGACCCTTTTGGCGGCTTTTTTCCCTTAACGGGTCCATACTGACAAACATGGCGACTTTTTTTTTAAAAAAAAACCTTAGCTATGGTTCATTTGGAAGATGTCTCCAGTGCTGCCCCGCGAGCGCTAGGTCTGTCCCCGCGAGCGCTAGCTCTGTCTCCCGGCGCAGTGTCGCATCTCTCTGCGTCTCTTCTGTGCAGTGAGCGGCAGAGAAGCAGCGCATTCAGTTGGCCGTAACGCAGCAAAATCGTCAACAAATCATTTACAAAACAGCGTTTCCAAGCACTTGTCGCTTACTGACTGTTTGTACTTTTAAATATGAACATAATTCGTCTGTTAATATGCTCATAGTTTGTTACTCAGACGCAGGCAGTGCGCTGAATGAGACAAAACAGTAATACAGCCAAAACCACCACATATAGTCGTTTTTTAGTGTAAGTTAGATGTATATTGATTTTATCAGACGATGTCGCGATTATAAATCAGGATTTAAGGAGTATAGTGAGAGTGATTCCTGGTTAACATGTAGTATTAATGGGTCGTATTTACTATTTATACCTGTTTTATGTATGACAACAGAAAATATGCAAATGTTAACAGCTTTATTGGGCATTTAGTTGTATTACAGTATGTGACAGTTCATAGAGTAGAAAAACTGAAGTGCCAAAACTCGTCTGAACACAAACTTGATGCAATGACGTCATAAATATGCAAATTAATATGTGACGTCACCTGCCGCCACAAGTCTCACAAAATCCTGTGGGAAACACTGCTTCGCCCTAGGCCATAAATTATGTATTGTGCATTTTTCAGCAAAATGTTTGTCTTTCTGTGACTCTAATACAGTCTGTATGCTTCATATAGAGAGCTGTAATACAGATCGCGCTTTCTCTTTCCGTTTGCTCTGTTTTGTTTTTTTTAAACACCGAACTTCAAACTCATTTATGCCACATAGTTCATTCTTGAAGCAAACTTATGTCCGTTTGGTGATTAAATAAACCGTTTTGGACTGTTGCTTGAATTGAACGTGACGCGTCCGGTGTGTGTGATACCTGTGACTTCTCCAAGACGCTTCGCTTTTGCACAGTGTGTCACTTGCATTTTTTTATATATTTCGATTAGATAATAATGCAGTGTTCTAAAATAGCAGCAAATAAAATGTGAGAGTACACATACAATATCAATAACCTGTGCATGTAATTTTAATATGGCCTTGTGTAGGTAGTTCAAGATGGCCATCTTTAAGCATGACTGTTGAAACTAAATGGTAATACAATAAGAGTCCATTCGCAACATTAATGAAAGCTGTAGAAGTATTGTTTCTTGTTAGAATGTGTTCATTTCATCTCAACATTTACTAATAGGCTTCATTTTTTAATTTTAAAGTTTCTTCTTTTAACATTAGTAAACTATGAAATAACTTTAATGATCAATATAATAATTAATATTAATACTAAATTTGTATTCATTTACAAAGTATGGTTCAGTACTGTTACTGCTTTTTTAAAAATGCTATTTTAGTTTTCGTTCAGTATCCATTTTAAAAACTATCGGTTGATTAATCGGTATCGGTCAGTGTGGTCCAACCTAGCTATCGGTAAAATCCACTATCGGTTGACCACTAATTCAGATGGTCTCACTTGTTTAGTTTCTTTTGAATCAGCCGTTTTGAACGAATCGTTTGATATGAATGATTCAGTAAGTAATTCTGTTTTAATGTTTCTGGACATCTTTTTAATGGTCAAATAAAATTGTATTAATAAAAAAAGCATATTAAAATAATGAAACATCAATTTATGAAAAGCTGAACAAGAATGACATGTTTAGGGCCCAATGAAATGTTTTATTTTTTCCAACCTTATGTTTTATTGTTACCAAATTCTGTTTTAGCATGTTTCATTTATTCTTACAATAGCCTTATGATTTTTTTCCTCAGAAATTCTGTTGTGTATTTACACTTTAAGGCATAAAACATTCATTTAATTTATCTTTTAATTAATGAAAATTTAAAAAATCTTATTTTTTGTAAAATAAAGGGGATTTAATATTACAATTACACATTGAGGAAATATTGTATGATAATTCCTTAAAATACGTATAATGGCAGGGGAAACACTGCCATTAACTGATTTATAAACGAGAAAAAAATAATTAAAATCAATCCTAAATGTAACTGGAAGCCAGTGTAAGGACTTGAGGACTGGTGTGATATGCTCAGATCTGTCTCCAGAATCACACCAAGATTCTTGACTTGATTTTTAGTTGTTTGACCCCTAGAGTAAAGGTATGCATTTACCTTGAACATTTCATCTTTGTTTCCAAATGCAATGACTTCAGTTTACTCCAACTGTTAATTTCATCAATGCACCGGCAGAGGGAGTCAATGGGGCTATAGCCATTTGGAGATAAGGCTAGGTAAATCTGGGCGTCATCTGCATAGCTGTGATAGGAAATTTGGTTCTTTGTCATTATTTGACTCAGTGGGAACATATACAGGCTAAACAAGAGCGGTGCAAGAATTGAGCCTTGTGGGACTCCGCATGTCATGGACGTCCACTTAGACTTATGCTCTCCTATACTCACATAATAACCACTCCCTTCTAAGTATGACCTGAACCTAGGGCTGGGCGGTATATCGAGTTTGTAAGATATATCGATATATTCTTTATAAGCGATACGATATGAAGCAATACCATTAATATCGATATACAGTAGTTTGATACGAGCGCATCTGAAAAAAATTCTAGGGAGGACACAGACTGAACTGCTGCGGAGAAAGTGCATAATACAATTTGTTCTAAACATGTGACAAGCTTTATATGAAGGGCTTTAAAAAAAATTGTAAGATATAGTAGCCTGGAGTTTATAGTTTCAGTTTAAAACGGCTCTGACAGAAAGGCTGTGTGTGAGGCTGACAGATGCTACTCACGCTGTTTAATGTGTTTGAGATGTGCTGTTTTCCTAAATGCTGAACTTACATTTCACAGGTATATTCTTCTTCAGTAAATGTTAGAAAGTCATGGAAATATTTCCATTTTGCTGTCAGAACTGCATGAGCTTTTGCTTTGCGATTCTCTGCTAAACTTCACTTAGAACGAGCGCCGCCACGCGCATGCGCGCCAAACAGACGGAGCTCAATGAAATAGGAGCGCAATAACTGACTAAAATATACATTTTGCTGAAATATTTGTAGTTGGACAATAAAAGTGACATTTAGAATTTTAAACCTACAAGTAAGTGTATTTGTTTGATAGCACTAACTGTAAAGTGTAATGGGGCAATCAAAATAACCTTTTTACTCAATTAGTCTGTGCTTTTTTATTATTTAAATTTTTAGTTTAGTAAATTAACTTCTGCTTTAAAAGAATTATTTTTGTTTTTAGATTGCAATGTTACAATGTAATGTGATTTTAACCCTTTTTCGCACATAATATATGCCTACATGCTTAAAGTCACTTTATTTGTTTAATCCAAATACAAAATACCGAGATATATACCGTATACCGCAAATCAGCCAAAAAATACAGAGATATGAATTTTTGCTCATATCGCCCAGCCCTACCTGAACCATTTGAGTACCATCCCAGAAAGCCCGACCCAGTTATCCAGTCTCTCTAGAAGTATGTTATGATCAACAGTGTCAAACGCAGCACTAAGATCTAGTAGTACCAGCACTGATATTTTGCCAGAATAAGAATTAAAGCGAATATCATTTATTATCTTAATGAGTGCTGTCTCTGTGCTGTGATGCGCTCGGAAACCAGATTGAAAATTGTCCAGGTATCCATTTGAGTTTAAGTAGTTGTTCAGATGATTTAAGAACTACCTTTTCAATAATCTTGCCTATAAAAGGAAGATTTGAGATTGGTCTATAGTTGCTCAACATGGTGTTACCAAGATTGCTCTTTTTCAGAAGGGGCTTAACAACTGCAGTTTTCAGGGATTGTGGAAAAGTCCCTGAAAGAAGTGAGGATTCACCACTTCTAAGAGATCTGCTTCTAAACAGTTAAGCACACTTTTGAAAAAAGATGTGGGAAGTGTGTCAAGATAGCAGGTCGACTATTTAAAGTGCTGTATGATTTCTTCCAAAATTTTGCTTCAAAAACAGACATAGTAGCTTCTTTTTGAAAATGCAGTCAAATCTGTCTGACCACTGCATAACTTGAGGATGTGCCAATCGATTTTCTGATATTATTGATCTTCTCAGAAAAGAAGGAACTCATTGCATTTGCTGTCGGAAAGCATTTCACTGGGAATCTGACTTGGGGGAGTTTGTTAGTCTCTCAACAGGAGCAACAAGATTGTGAGTGTTGTTTAAGTTACTGTTTACAAAGTTTGATAAGAAGGTCTGTCTAGCTGTGGCTAGTTTCACATTGAAAGCATGAAGGCTGTCTTTATAGATGCTATAGTGAATTTCAAGTTTCGTCTTCCCCCACATCCGCTCAGCTTTTCTGCATTGTCCTTTCTTACTCTGCTGTTGATTTTCTCCAAGGTGATTTTTGTCTGCCTGTCGTCTTGCTGACTTTCACAGGAGCAATATCATCAATAGCATTCTTAACTTTTGAGTTAAATGAATCCAGGAGAAGATCAACAGAGTCTGCAGAAATGTGTGGTGTTAAAGATACAGCCTTCATAAATAGCACACTAGTGTTCTCATTAATGCATCTCTTTCTGACAGAGACAGATCTAGATTCAGTGGTTGCAGAGATCAATATATCAAAGAAAATACAGAAATGATAAGAGTGATACATCCTTAATAACAATGGATGAAATGTTTAGACCTCTACTGATGAGTAAATCTAGAGTGTGTCCTCGATTGTGTGTGGGTCCATGCGCATGCTTAATCAGGTCAAAGGTGTTTTAAACAGTTATAATTTCTTTTGAAATTTTAATTTCTGCATTATCTATGTGAATATTAAAATCCCTGCAATAGCAAAACTGTCAAAATCATTGATAACAGTTCTGTGAACTCTTCAACAAAGGCTGGAGAGAATGCATGGAGCACCTTTCAGCACAATGCCTAGATATTCAAAAGACAAATACTGACCAAACGATACTTGCTTGCATTGATAAACATCTTTAAATAGAGCAGCTACACCTCCACCTCTCCTAACAGTTCTGCAGACTCTCATAAAAGTAAAGTTAGGAGGGGCTGTTTCACTGAGGACTGGTGCACTGTAGCTGTCTTCAAGCCATGTTTCATTTAGAAACATAAAATCCAGGTTGTCTTGGTTATGAAGTCATTGATCAGAAGTGATTTATTTTTTAGTGAGCGAATGTTTAAAAATGCTAACTTGATGGCATTACTTTGTGTCTCTACAGCAATCTTTAGTTTAAAGCATAATAGGCCACAGATTAGATGGGTCAGCCGTACGGCTTGAGAAGGCCTTAGACTTTCTATCACGCGATAAAACAAAAATAGAGAAAGTTACAGGCACACTGGGTTCCCGCTTGTTCTGTAAACATTTGTGAATGTTGCTGCTATTATAGCGGGGCCCTGATACATATCACTTACCCCTTTTCCACCAAGGCAGTTCCAGTGCTGGTTCGGAGCCAGAGCCTAGTTTCAAACCGGTTCTTTGTCTTTCTACACCCAAAGCACCAGCTCCGAACCAGGAAAAGCGGTTCGTAAGTAGCACAAAAACATTGCTGGGCTAGAAGGAAGAACCGCTTGCGTCAGGGGCTGGGGGCGGGGGCGGGGTTACCGTGACCAACAAGACGAAAGAAACTGTGGACCGCCATATTTGAAATAGCAGCTAAACACGGACACGTTGGATTCGCCGTGTTTGGATGCCGATGTAGATTCGCAAAGCCATGAACGTCAATAACAACACAACGTCCGCCATTGTTGATAGTTTGTTTAGGCTTGTTCGGGATGGATCGGCGCTACGCGGACCGTTCGGTGCGAGGCATCGGGGTGCTGCGGGAGCGACTGGAAAGCTGACGGCTCTTTATGCTTTTGGATCGCTCTCGCAGTGCTTTAGTGTGTTGTGTGCCGATCGATCTGAGTGGCGCGATGCACCTCGAACAAGTCTGTTGTGTTTGGCGTTGCCGCGCTAGTGAAACGAAACATGAAACGTATTCAGTGACGTAAGTCCTGGCTCTGTATTGGCTCTCTAGCCTGTGGAAAAGCAACCGGTTCTTAAAGGGCTCGCGAGTCGAACCAACTAAGAACTGGCAGTAGCACTGGCTCTGAACTAGCACCTGGTTCCTGCTGGTGGAAAGGGGGTAACTGAGAGCTGTTATCAGTTTTTTAGTTCACCTACATCAGATGGAGGAGGGTTTGGTCCCTGGCGTTGTGGCAGCGGTCGAAGAGCTCTCACAGGAGGAGGAGGGAGAGCTGGGCCCATAGGCTTTGGTGGTTGTGGAGCCTGCCGTTTTTTAGTTGGTATCTGGGGGCTTGCAGCGAAAGAGTGGGAGAGTTTGGTCCCAGTATGCAAGTGCCTCCATTTTCTGTGAGAAGCTTAGAAGTGGAGATGCTGGAGAGAGGGATAGTGTGTCTGGTGAGCAGGGCTCTGGTGTTTCCGGTGGCTGTGATATTGTTGTCCTGGCTTCTCTGGCTGTTTTCCAGAAAGTCGTCCTTGGGTGCTGAGTCTTGGAGCTGTTGTAGTATGTCACAGTCTGTCTGTGATGATTCTTTTTCTTTTTTTCTTCCAGAAATTCTTGTTTTATTATTTCTGATAATCAAATGAAGGCATGAAACATTTATTTATAATCAAATGAACCCCTTTTATTTTTTGGCAAACAAACAGAGGTTTACTGTTAACATTAATACTTTAGAAAAAATTGTGTGAATATTCCTTTAAAAAAGTTTTAATAATAATTGTATTTTTTCTACAATTAAGTGGTTAATGTGGTTGTAATAATTATTTTTATGATTTAATTGTTTTATTTAAATTTGACAGTAAATGGAATATATAAAGGCGTACATTATACTGTACAAAAGTAATACGAGAGTAATATATTTCTATAGTCTAAATACTAAAGTCCAGTTTTGAAACTGAGGAAAAATGCAAAACGAGAGAGAAGAAGAAGAGATAGAGAAAAAAAAATAGTTTACAGTGTACTAGTCTAGCAGCGGGAAGCTACCATCTTACATTATGCACCAGATCTCGTTGAGTTCTCGCATTACACAGCCATCAGATGTCGGTATCCTTTTCAATTACATGCACTTTGAACTAAGGTCTGCGCGGGACTGTTTTTTAAGTCCCGCTCCCTTGAGGTTATATCCCACACCCACCTGCTCCCGCGATATATTCTCTCTTTGTTCACCCGCTGTCCGCTTTGAATAATTTTCTTCCCGACCGTTCCTGCTAAATTTAGATCTCGTTTCCAGAATCATACATTTAAATTTCCTCTTCTAAAAGAAAGAGAGAGAGGCTAACAAATAAAAGTGTAGTCTGCAAAAAAAAAATATTTGTTATTTTATTCGTCTTGTTAAGAGTCTTTTATTGACAGAAAAAGTGTCTTAAAATACAAAATTCGTTTAACTTTTGCTGCCAACAAAATGTACAAAATAATTTAATTACAAATAAAAATGTAAAAAAATTGTATTCCTTATTTTTATTTATCTTGTCAGGATACAATTCGTTTAACCTGTACAACACAATAGGAACAAGTGTCGCAGAGGGAAATAAATGTAGGCTAGGTTGTACAAAAATGGCCTATTATAATTTTATTTGTCTTGTCAAAATACTAAATTCGTTTAACATCTTGCTGTAAACACAGTAGCCAATGAAAAGTATCGCAGAGAAAAATAAATTCGACATCTGTCAATTAAAATTAAGCAAAATATTAACAAAACCGAGTTAAACGTTATTCAAGGACAGCGCATCCACACTTTGCTCCATCTTTATTCTGCTCTGTCACTCATCGATAACCTACCTGTTCTGTCTGAGGGCCGTATATTCACCACTGGTAGGCTAGCCTGCTCTGAGCATCGTTAAAAATTCAATTCAATTCAAGTTTATTTGTATAGCGCCTTTCACGATACAATCGTTACAAAGAGCTTTACAGGAAATTAAGTTTCTACAATATATTTATACATTGTAGAAACTTAATATATTAACTTACGGTACTTAATAGGTAGCCAGTGCAGAGACTGTAAAATTGGGGTAATTTGATCATATTTTCTTGACCTGGTAAGGACTCTAGCCGCTGCATTTTGGACTACCTGTAGCTTGTTTATTGAAGATGCAGGACAACCAGCTAGCAGTGCATTACAATAGTCCAGTCTAGAGGTCATGAATGCATGAACTAGCTTTTCTGCATCAGAAACAGGTAACATGTTCCGTAGCTTGGCAATGTTTCTAAGATGGAAGAATGCTGTTTTTGTAACATTGGAAATATGTTTTTCAAAAGACAAGTTGCTGTCTATAACACCCAGATTTTTGACTGTAGAGGAAGTAACAGGATATCCGTCTAGTTGCAAATTGTAATCCAAGAGATTCTGTGTACTGTTATTTGGTCCAATAAGTAATATCTCTGTTTTATCTGAATTTAATAGGAGAAAATTATTGGTCATCCAATCTTTTACATTTTTAACACACTCTGTTAGCTTAGATAATTTTTTAGTTTCATCTGGTCTTGAGATATATAGTTGAGTATCATCAGCATAGCAATGGAAACTAATCCCGTATTTTCTAATAATATTACCAAGGGGCAACATGTATATTGAAAATAGAAGAGGACCTAGGACAGATCCTTGTGGTACTCCATACTTTACTGGTGATAATTGAGATGACTCCCCGTTTAAATAAACAAAGTGGTAGTGATCGGACAGGTAGGATCTAAACCAGACCTGGGCATTGTAAGGCCCCCGGGCCACATCCGGCCCTCTGGCTATCCTTGACCGGCCCGCATGAGGTAATTTGTGAATTAAAATGAATCGCAAATAGGTGTAATTAGGTGTACGCAATACAACTGCACTGCTTTTATTTTCAAGGCAACAGCTTTGTTTCCTGATAATGAAACAACTTAAAATCAGTTTGAAAGCTGATTTTATTTCTGTAAACTCATTAAAACAACAAAAATAATCACGTCAACATATTCCAAGGTTGTCCGGTTGCCAGATCTTGTATGAAACGCATCCTTCTCAAACAATCGACACATACAAATTTCAAACCATTTGTCCCCTCAACTTGGCAACCTACAACCCAGTGATGCTGTTGATATCTGCGCAGTAGTGATGCGCGGATGGCGGTTATATCCACGGGCGCTGTGGATAATCCACGGGTCAAGTGGGTCGGGTAATAAAAAAAATGCATTCTGATTATTTGCGGGTGGGTCGGGGGTGGATAAGATAAATCATTAATGATGCAAATATTAACTACATTTTCTAAAATATGAATGCGTTTTTAAAAAAAATGTTCGTCAGGCATACGATTTCGTTTGTGTGTGTGTGTTCGCCTGTTCGGGATATTGCAGTGACACTGGTAGAAATGGGAGGAGAAGATTTAGGTGGTGCTTTGGTAAAAAAAAAAAACTATACATGTAAATTGAGATATAGCTCACACTTCAAAGGGCTATGGTTTAATTGATAAAATATGAGTGCTGCAAGTTTCAAAGTCAGGCGCTTTGCTACTTTGTTTACTGCGGTTACCGGGGAAATGGCTAGACTCTGCCCCCTCCCCCATAGACATGCCCCACGGCCCTCTGTAACCGCCCAAGTTTCTCATGTGGGCCCCTTGGGAAAATTAATTGCCCACCCCTGATCTAAACCATCTTAATGTCTGCCCCTTGAATACCCGTATAGTTTTGTAATCGATCTATGAGTATGTCATGATCTATAGTGTCGATCGCAGCACTAAGATCAAGTAAAACTAGCAATGAGATGCAGCCTTGGTCTGATGCAAGAAGCAAGTCATTTGTAATCTTAACAAGTGCAGTTTCTGTGCTATGGCGGGGCCTGAAACCTGACTGAAATTCTTCACAGAGATCATTTTTTTGCAAGAATGAGCACAATTGAGCAGACACAAATTTTTCTTAAATTTTTAGACATAAATGGAAGATTTGAGATGGGTCTGTAATTTGCCAGTTCACTAGGATCTAGTTGTGGCTTCTTAATAAGAGGCTTAATAACTGCCAGCTTGAATGGTTTTGGGACGTGACCTAAAGATAACGATGAGTTAATTATATTGAGAAGCGGTTCTTCTGCTACAGGTAACTGTTTCAGTAATTTAGTGGGTACAGGATCTAATAGACATGTTGTTGGTTTAGATGCGGTGATACGTTTATTTAGCTCTTCCTGTCTTATAGTTGCAAAGCACAGCAGTTTTTCTTTGGGTGATCGCAATGAACTGAGTGACAGCTTTTAAAGATTATTAAGGAGTTTGCAAATGTGATATTGATTTAATACAACAGTTCAATAAACAAGAAGTTAATATTAAGTGACTTACGTTGTCTGAATATAACACTACTGCCTGATTTTGTGCCATTTCTTCAAGGAAAATAGTTCCAAATAAAGAAAAAGCTCAGCCGCTGCGCATCTCTAAAAGCAAACACAGCGGTGTTTAATTCATGAATGAACTGCGTGTTTAAATGAATCTAGTGAGTCAGTGATTCATGATTACCCATTCATAAACACTTGCTTAATTCCTGAATGAATCAGCCGTTTGAACGAATCAATTGAATGAATGATTCAGTGATAAAATAAGTGACATACCACCTCTGTAGTACAAATTCATTTTTTATTAATACTAATTTCATATGATTGCTAACTTATTTGTCTTATTCTACTTCTTATTATATTGTTTAAATTAGAAATTCTAAAAAAGCTTATAAATTTTAATTTTTGATTGTGACATAAATGACATACTTATAATAATATTAGAAAAATGCCAAAGGTAAAAAGAAAATGCCCCTGTAAGTCACTCTAAGGAGTCAAATATCACCTCGTATTAGGAAGGCTAATTTTTTATCAGAATGTTTGATAATTGATCAGAAGGTGCTCCTGAATTTTTTTAATTAGGAGGACAAGCACTCCTAAAAATAAAAGTATGTGTTACTGTGTAAGCCATGTGTAACAGTATTTTAGATCCCTGCATAAGGTCTTAAAGCGACAGCAGCCTAAATAAACCTGCTGCTCTGTCATTACTGTCTATTTATACAGTGAAGACAATCCAGTGGTATTTTAGTTGAATAGATTATTACAAATTTAATTTGTATCTTGTTTTTGTTTGTGCTATTGATTGTCATTAATTTATTTGTTCATACTTTATTATTTACTATTTACTTGTCTTTTTTAGTTATAATAAATTCAATTCTGAGTGCAGGTGATTCTTGGGTGGGGAGGGGGTGTGGCCCATGGGAAATAGTCCTGCCACCACAGCTGGAAAATATCCTAGAGAAAACAATGTATATATGTGTGTGTGTGTATATATATATATATATATATATATATATATATATATGTGTGTGTGTGTGTGTGTGTGTATATATATATATGTATATATATATATATATATATATATATATATATATATATATATATATATATATATATATATATATAAATATAAATATAAATATAAATGGAGTAATGTGGTGGATGCTCTTCAATTGCATCCAGGAGGGCTGAATTACAGTTTTGCACTACAGCACCACACTGGTCAAACCACATTATTGCATATATTATATATATGAGACGTGAGAGAGCCGATCCCTAAGAATATTTTCAAAGTGAAACCGGTTTGTGGTGTAAAAAAGGTAGGAGACCCCGGTTAACTAATAATGGTTTAACTAATTGCAAAGGCTAAATAATCAGTCAAATTCTACTGATTAATCAGTGAAATAATCAATGATTTGTTGATTAATCACTCTAATAATCATTAGATTAATCAATTAGGAAAATAATCAATTGTTGCAGCCCTAGTACACAAATGTTTTTCTTTTTCCAATTGTCCCAATTGATTCTCATTTATTCATTTTAGGCCTGATGAAAGTGAAAGAAGAAAGACAAGATCTGAATGAGGTGGAGGAGAAACATCAGGATCAGAAAGATCATGTGACCGGAGAAAAATCAGTGAGCTGCAGCATTCAAATAACAGACGTCAAAAAGCCTTTCAGCTGCTCTCAGTGTGGAAACACTTTCACGTGTAACACAAACCTTAAGGATCACATGTTAATTCATGCTGGAATAAAGCCTTTTACCTGCACTCAGTGTGGAAAGAGTTTTACCAGGAAAAGTCAACTTAAGGATCATTTGGTAACTCACTCTTCAGAAAAGCCTTTCAGCTGCTCTCAGTGTGGAAACACTTTCATGTGTAACAGAAGCCTTAAGAATCACATGTTAATTCATGCTGGAATAAAGCCTTGTTCCTGCTCTCAGTGTGGAAAGAGTTTTACCAGGAAAAGTCAACTTAAGGATCATTTGGTAACTCACTCTTCAGAAAAGCCTTTCAGCTGCTCTCAGTGTGGAAACACTTTCATGTGTAACAGAAGCCTTAAGAATCACATGTTAATTCATGCTGGAATAAAGCCTTGTTCCTGCTCTCAGTGTGGAAAGAGTTTTACCAGGAAAAGTCAACTTAAGGATCATTTGGTAACTCACTCTTCAGAAAAGCCTTTCAGCTGCTCTCAGTGTGGAAAGTCTTTCACACGCAAAGCAAGCCTTGAGGATCACGTGTTAATTCATGCTGGAATAAAGTCTTTCAACTGCTCTGAGTGTGGGAAGTCATTCACATATAAAGCAAGCCTTGAGGATCACATGTTAATTCATGCTGGAATAAAGCCTTTCAGCTGTTCTCAGTGTGGAAAGCGTTTCACACGTAAAACAAACCTTAAAGATCACATGTCAGTTCATACTGGAATAAAGCCTTTCAGCTGTTTTCAGTGCGGAAACACTTTCACGCGTAACAAAAGCCTTAAGGATCACATGTTAATTCATGCTGGAATAAAGCCTTTTACCTGCTCTCAGTGTGGAAAGGGTTTTACCAGGAAAAGTCGACTTAAGGATCATTTGGTTAGTCACTCTTCAGAAAAGCCTTTCAGCTGCTCTCAGTGTGGAAACACTTTCACGTGTAACACAAACCTTAAGAATCACATGTTAATTCATGCTGGAATAAAGCCTTTCAGCTGCTCTCAGTGTGGAAAGAGTTTTAGAGAGAAAGGAAGCCTTATGAAACACATGAGAACTCATAGTGTGGAAAAGCCTTAGCTGTTTTCAGTGAGGAAACTCTTTCACGTGTAATGAAAACCTTAAGAATCACATGTTAATTCATACTGGGATAAAGCCTTTCAGCTGCTCTCAGTGTGGAAAGATTTTACATTTATTAATTTAGCAGATGCTTTTATCCAAAGTGACTTACAATTGGGGAATACATCAAGCAGCTCATCTCAAAGAGGTAAACAGACACAGAAAGTGCTCGTAAAACCAAATTTCAGGCTTTGTTCAAATAAGTACAAGCTAGACAGGGAAATAATAATTTTTTTTTTTTTTTCAAATAGTGATGAAAAAGATGAGTTTTCAGCCATCGCTTGAAAATTGTTAGGGAATCAGCATTCCTGATGGGGTGGGAAGATCATTTCACCAGCCAGGAATGGTGAACAAAAATGTTCTGGAGAGTGATTTTGAGCCTCTCTGTGATGGTACCACGAGGCGTCGCTCACTAGCAGATCTCAGACTTCTGGAGGGGATGTAGATTCATAATAGTGAGTAGAAATAGGCAGGTGCTGAGCCTGTGGTCGTTCTGTATGCAAGCATCAGTGTCTTGAACTTGATGCGAGCTGCCACTGGTAGCCAGTGCAAGAAGATGAAGAGAGGTGTAACATGGGTTCTTTTGGGCTTGTTGAAGACCAGTCATACAGCTGCATTCTGAATCATTTGTAGAGGTTTGATTGTGCATGATGTAAGTCCAGCCAGAAGAGCATTGCAGTAGTCCAGCCTAGAAATGACAAGGGCCTGGACGAGAAGTTGTGCAGCATGCTCCGTAAGGGAGGGCATGCTCTGTCTGATGTTATTTCACCTGTAAACGAGGATTTGATCATCACATGATAATTCACACTAAAGAGCTGCCTCACCAGAAAATTCACACAAATTAAAAGACTCACATCTGTCCCGTTTGTGGCAGGATATTTCTACGGGTTTTAATGTTTTAAAGGCATTACTATTCTTACTGTTACTGCTGATCTATTTGGTATTTTTATCGGTTGTTTTTGTTATTTGGCTCAATTCTCAGGATGTGAACTTTTTCTCTCAAAGCTATAAAACTATGTAATATGTTCAAGCTCTGAACAATTAGTTTCTTGTTCTGTTTACATGTAACACTGCTACACAAATAAATGTAATGTATAAATTCAAATGTGCATATTCTTTTTCTGTGTACTATAAAGTAGATATTTACCTATCTTTGAAATCAACCTGTGAACACACATGTGGGGCCCTAAATGGTTACGCCTAGGGCCCGGTCAATTTTGTCCCATAAAACAACACGCCATCTGCTGAGAATCTTTTATTTGCTGTCAATTTTAGTTCTATTTAATTGTGCAAAAAAACACGCTGAAACAATGAATCAAACACATCAGGGTTAAGTTTAGTAGTATCAAGTCAATCCCCTTCATTTCAATGGAGAGACAGCGATTTCCGGCGACATGAGCGACAGGATGTAGGCGTATCCAGCGCCTACAATGGAGGAAATCTTAGTAGAGCTATGACAACAATACTCCTGCCTTTATGATGTTTCCCCAATGGACTACTGTGACAGAGTGTACAAAGGTCAAATAAAAAAATATATATAGGTGCATCTCAATAAATTAGAATGTCGTGGAAAAGTTAATTTATTTCAGTAATTCAACTCAAATTGTGAAACTCATGTATTAAATAAATTCAATGCACACAGACTGAAGTAGTTTAAGTCTTTGGTTCTTTTAATTGTGATGATTTAGGCTCACATTTAACAAAAACCCACCAATTCACTATCTCAACCAATTAGAATATGGTGACATGCCAATCAGCTAATCAATTCAAAACACCTGCAAAGGTTTCCTGAGCCTTCAAAATGGTCTCTCAGTTTGGTTCACTAGGCTACACAATCATGGGGAAGAATGCTGATCTGACAGTTGTCCAGAAGACAATCATTGACACCCTTCACAAGGAGGGTAAGCCACAAACATTCATTGCCAAAGAAGCTGGCTGTTCACAGAGTGCTATATCCAAGCATGTTAACAGAAAGTTGTGTGGAAGGAAAAAGTGTGTAAGAAAAAGATGCACAACCAACCGAGATAACCGCAGCCTTATGAGGATTGTCAAGCAAAATCGATTCAAGAATTTGGGTGAACTTCACAAGGAATGGACTGAGGCTGGGGTCAAGGCATCAAGAGCCACCACACACAGCCGTGTCAAGGAATTTGGCTACAGATGTCGTATTCCTCTTGTTAAGCCACTCCTGAACCACAGACAACGTCAGAGGCGTCTTACCTGGGCTAAGGAGAAGAAGAACTGGACTGTTGCCCAGTGGTCCAAAGTCCTCTTTTCAGATGAGAGCAAGTTTTGTATTTCATTTGGAAACCAAGGTCCTAGAGTCTGGAGGAAGGGTGGAGAAGCTCATAGCTCAAGTTGCATGAAGTCCAGTGTTAAGTTTCCACAGTCTGTGATGATTTGGGGTGCAATGTCATCTGCTGGTGTTGGTCCATTGTGTTTTTTGAAAACCAACGTCACTGCACCCGTTTACCAAGAAATTTTGGAGCACTTCATGCTTCCTTCTGCTGACCAGCTTTTTAAAGATGCTGATTTCATTTTCCAGCAGGATTTGGCACCTGCCCACACTGCCAAAAGCACCAAAAGTTGGTTAAATGACCATGGTGTTGGTGTGCTTGACTGGCCAGCAAACTCACCAGACCTATTGTCAAGAGGAAAATGAGAAACAAGAGACCAAAAAATGCAGATGAGCTGAAGGTCATTGTCAAAGGAACCTGGGCTTCCATACCACCTCAGCAGTGCCACAAACTGATCACCTCCATGCCACGCTGAATTGAGGCAGTAATTAAAGCAAAAGGAGCCCCTACCAAGTATTGAGTACATATACAGTAAATGAACATACTTTCCAGAAGGCCAACAATTCACTAAAAATGTTTTTTTTATTGGTCTTATGAAGTATTCTAATTTGTTGAGATAGTGAATTGGTGGGTTTTTGTTAAATGTGAGCCTAAATCATCACAATTAAAAGAACCAAAGACTTAAACTACTTCAGTCTGTGTGCATTGAATTTATTTAATACACGAGTTTCACAATTTGAGTTGAATTACTGAAATAAATGAACTTTTCCACGACATTCTAATTTATTGAGATGCACCTGTATGTCTGTTTCTATTTACATGTGTATATAAGTTTAATTTAAACTACTTTAATGTGTTATAATGAGTTTGCACTGGACAGTCCAGCTGCATTTTCTGAATTCCTGGTGGCAGTTGAGAGAGAGTAGAGTTACCGTGACAACTGCAGCACATCCTCAGACAACAGAAGAGGACCGCTTGGGCAACCACTAACTCTTGTCTCTAGCCCCTTTCACACAGTAATACCAGTAAATTGCAGTAAAATTTCCGGAACGACTTTACCGGTAAATTCAAAAATGTGCTGTTCACACAGGCAACGACATTCCGTCTTTTTTCCGGAAAAGCACCATTCACACATCCATTTCAAAATACTGGTCAATTCTGTGACATCATTAACCTCCAAACAGCTGCGCTTGTATTTGTAAACATGGAGGAGTATGTGCGGTCAGTCTTTTGTTGATGGTTTCATTTTTGTTTCAAACTTTCGCATTCATGCAGCTGCTTTTGTCCCAGAGACATCGTAATAGATGACTACAAACCAGTGCTTAATTTGTAAATTTCGAAGTCCCGGAACAAAAACGGGGTGATGGATCCGGTGTTCTGACGATTTGTGCTACCCGCTCAGATTGTGCTACCTCCCATTAAAAAGATAGGTAGCACAAATCGATAGCGAAAATTGCTACCTATCAGATTGTGCAACCAGCATCTTATTCATGTGGTTTGAGGCTTTTTTAAATGTCCATACCTACCCCTACCCTAAACCTACCCGTACACACCTAAACACCTAAATCCCATTTCTCTGTCTTACCCCTTCCCCTTCCCCTACCCCTTCGTCTTACCCCTAGCCCTTGTCCCTCGAAACCGAGTGGTAAGCGCTAGGGGTGAAAACATACCCCTATGAAATGAGACACCACTTGGTTACAGTTACGTCATCGTACATCGTCTCTAGCTGGCTGCTACGTCACCAGAGGCGACAAGTGTTGATCACAAACTTCCAAGATGCCGTCTGCAAGTGTGTGTATGTCGATTGCGTGGGTTTTATTAGTGATGTTTTTGTGATTGTTGTGCAAATCAGCGATGTAAAGCGTAGCAAACTAGCGATTTTTTAAAACGTTTCAATTAAGAACATGGTTGCAAATATATATGTACAGGACTGTGTAGAGCACAAAACAAGACTGTCGTAATTTTTAAATCAATTATTTAAGCCGAAAATGGGACTCTCTGGATGATCTGGCCGACATTGTTGCCGGTTGCGCAGTGTGTTCTGGGTACCCCTTGGTTTCAAGTAAGCTCGCGAAAATGCTTGGTTTTAAGGGGTATCTACCACTTCCCCTTAGCCCTACCCCTCGATCAAAACGAGAATTGGGATAGCCCTTACTCTCACGTGAACGCGCAAAACTAAGGGGAAGGGGTAAGACAGAGAAATGGGATTCACCCTTACCCTTAAAAGAATGTGAATATATTATTGGTAGCACAATCTGATAAGTAGCATGTTTCGTCGATACACCGGCATGCGATTAGAGGAGGGATCTCCTCACTTCTCTCTGTGAATAAAATAAATTACTTTATTCCATGGTCTGTCTGAATACTGGATTCTGATTGGCTGGCAGGTGTTTATTAAATTCGTTTAACTGCACAGGTAGTTCCAGGTCAATTTAATCACCATTCCATATTAATGCGCTGCTTTAATTGATGCACACTAACCAACACACATCACTCGCTCTCTCACACACACACACGGAGAGAGAGAGAAAGAGAGAGAGAGGTCGGAGATCGCAGATTGTGCTGCACACACACATAAACTTGTTGTCAACGCTTCCCCGCAATTTTTATTAATAAAATAAAAGATAGATAATAGATCGCTACATTATATTCCCCAGCAACGAGGTGATAAAATCGCTGTTTTTTTTTTAATAAAAAATATTTTATTTTTTCACACACAACACAACATAATATCCAAAATACAACAAAACAAAACAACAGACACATACTCAACATCTCAAGGTCCAATCAAAAGGGAGGGGAAGAGGGAAGGACAACAAAAACACAAAAGTCACTCCTTTAAATAATCACGTATATTCAACAAAAAACACTGCCAAGCATCAATGGTCGAAGGCCTGGCCCCACCGACTCGCGCCGTTGCACATTCACATGACACTATTTGCAGGAGGCTACGGATCCAATATGTTTTTCTACACATGCGTGGTGTAAACCAGTTCTGGATTATTGTCTTCTTCGCAGCTGTAAAACCAGCAAACAACATTCTCTTTTGCATTGAACTAATACAGAGACCAGAATCATCATTAAGAAGACACAAACTTAAGGATCACGTGACCCCTCGGCGGTGATGCAGGCTTAGTTTTTCGCTCCGCTCGCTTTGCCACATATTTTACGATCCTGTCAGTAAAATTTGACCCACTCTGCATTAGACCCATCATGAGTGCTAAGGCAGACAAAGGAGATCGGAAAAGAGAGATTGAGCAATCGCCAATGAAGAAAAAATTCAGAGATTCAGCCATCTCCAGTGAAGACCTGGACAGTGCTATTGCTAGCCGCATTGAACTAGCATTTAAAGAACACCAAAGCACTTTGAATTCGGTTGTGAACTCGGCAGTAAGAGATGCGATGGACTCTGTGCTGATTCCAGCATTGCGCGAACTACGTGAGGACATACTAGCGACCAATAAGTCTGTTAAAGAGCTAAGAGAGGAGTTTGAGGCCATAGTTACCAAGACGAAGCAGACACGTGACCGCGTTGATTCTGTTCAGGCAGCGGCGCGGGAAGATAAGAAAACAGTAACGGACTTAAAGGATCAGTTGGAGCGACTCACTGAGAAGATGACAGATATGGAGGACAGGTGCAGACGGAACAATGTTAGACTGGTGGGACTCCCAGAAGGGATGGAAGGTCCAGATGCAGCTAGTTTCCTCCGAGCTAATCTTTCAAAGTGGATTCCTTCCTTGAGGGGCCGTGACATTGAGATTGATCGGGCGCATCGCGTGTATGACGGAGGGAGGGGCTCCGATCGGCCGCGCACTCTCATCTTCCGTGTACTGAGATGGCATGACAGATCAGATATCCTGAAAGGTGCTCGGCAGGCGTATCCGGTGAAGTGCGCACAGAACAATGTCACACTGCTGTTTTTTCCAGATGCAAAAATGCATCGTGTTTCCTTCTGGAGCATCAGTGAATGTTTGAACCTTTTTTAATAGTTGTGTTTGAGTCCATCAATTGTCCTCAGTGTGAAAAGATGGATCTCAAAATCATACAGTCACTGCTGGAAAGGGTTCAAATATGCAAAAATGCTGGAAAACTGCAGAATCTACAGAACGTGGAGGATTTGTCTGAAGAACAGCTCAGTTCAACTGTTCAGAACAAACAAGGGACTCATGAACAACCAACACAAAACAAAAGAACAGTCGTGGATCATCCAGGTATCCTCACACAGTATTAAGAACCAAGGGTTCCCAAACTTTTGAAGGGGGTTATTTGAATAATTTCAGCTATTTTTTGTCTTGTGGACTATATGTAAACATCTGTTATGTAATATGTCTTACTCAGGACAGTACTAAATTAAAAATAACATGCATTTTTTTATGATCTCTCTTATTTTGTTAAAACTTTTCACATTTTCACAGATTCTGCAAGGGGTTCCCAAACTTTTGCATGCCACTGTACTTTTATCTATTTTACATTATTTCTGAAGGGATTTTTCATATAAGAGGTTTGGTATCTAAAATGCACATCAGTGTTTACGTGTTATTTACGGAATGGAAGTGCTTCTGTTTTTTGTTTTTTTTGTTTTTTGCATTTATTGTGTACAATCTTGGGATTATGAATATTCAATGCATACTTTAAATATTTTATCACTGAATGTGAATGGTTTAAATTCTGCTGTTAAAAGAACCCGTGTATTAGAATATTTACACCGTAAATCTATCTCCTGTGCCTTAATACAAGAGACACATTTAAAACAATCTGACGTGGCACGTTTCCAGAATAAGTATTACAAATTAATAGCTTTTTCCTGCACTCAAAATAAAACTAAGGGGGTGCTTATCCTTGTTAACAGGAAGTTAAATTTAACAATTGAACACCTTGGTAGTGATGAGAAGGGTAGATTTGTTTTTATCCGATGCAAAATATATAATAATAGCTTAGCATTGGTCTCTATTTATGGTCCGAATGAGACAGACAGTGCATTCCTTACACATATTTCCAAAACTTTACTTGAGGAGATTGATTGCCCTCTAGTGGTGGGTGGTGATTTTAATGCTGTCATAAATCCTGCTTTAGATAAATCTCAATCTGATACAACAGCCAATCCATCCTCTAAATTATTGAATAAATTTATCACTGAGCTCAACTTAATCGATTTATGGAGAATTCAGAATACTAAAGCTAAGGACTTCACTTTTTTTTCTAATAGACACAAGACTTTCTCTAGGATAGACTACATATTTCTCAGCCCATCTTTAATTTCATCTAATTCCTCTATATCTATATTACCAATTTTATTATCTGATCATTCTGCTATGTTGTGCAGTGTTCCTCTTTCCGATGTCAAAGCCAAGTCCCCTAGATGGCGCTTTAACATATCATTATTAAGTAATCAGACTTTTATTACCTCTCTAAAAGAATATATTAAGGACTTTCTTGAAATTAATATGCCCTCTGATGTGGATCCTCAAATACTGTGGGAAACGACTAAGTGTGCTATATGAGGTTTCTGTATATCTTTCTCTTCTACTCTTGCCAAAGCGAGAACTCACCAGTTTACACAATTAGAAACTAAAATCCAATCATTACAAAACCTACAAAAACAACATTTTACTGAGCAACAGGCTACACAGCTGTCCTCTTTAAAAGAAGAATATGATTTACTTTCACACTCAAAGGCAGAATTTATTTTACATAGGACTAGACAAAAATATTATTTTGAATCAGAGAGACCTAGTCATTTATTGGCCCTTAGGTTGAAAGAATGCGAGTCTAAGGCATATATTAGCGCAATAAAATCATCGGATGATCAGGTCACCACGAACCCTGTGGCAATTAATGACATATTTAAAGGTTTTTACACAAATCTGTATAAAGCCAAAACAGATTTTGATGAACCAATTTGTAAGCAGTATTTAGATAAATTGGAACTGCCTCGGATCTCACAGATGGATAAAGAATCTTTGGAGGCCCCATTAAGTTTGGAGGAACTTCACGTCTCTCTAAAAAGCCTTCAAAAGGGCAAATCGCCGGGTCTAGATGGTCTCCCCCCTGAATTATATTTAGAAATTTGGGATTTGGTAGGGATACTTATGCTTAACTCATTTAATTTTGCAATTGAACATGGGGCATTTCATAGAGATCAAAAAACATCACTGATTTCATTACTTCTTAAAAAAGGGAAAGATCCATTAGATTGTTCCAGCTACAGACCGATTTCGCTTATCCCATGTGATCTAAAAATCTATGCTAAAGTGTTTGCTTCTCGTTTGTAGAAGGTAATTCACAGTCTGAACAAGGAGGACCAAACTGGTTTCATCAAGGGGCGCAATGCATCTGACAATATGCGTCGACTCCTTCATATTCTTGACTTTGCGGACTCCCACCCAACACCTTGTGCGGTCTTTTCACTTGATGCAGAAAAAGCCTTTGACAGGCTAGAGTGGAATTATATGTGGGCAGTTCTGCAATGTTTCGGCTTCGGTGAACACTTCGTTTCTATGATTAAGACATTATACCACTCACCTGCAGCATCAGTCATAACTGGTAATATTATTTCCCCCTCATTCCCTTTACAGCCGGGAACGAGACAGGGGTGTCCACTTTCCCCCTTATTGTTTTGTCTATCTCTCGAACCCTTAGCACAAGCCATCAGGAAATCTGAAGTATCGATTAAGATTCATGACCATAATCATTGTATTTCATTATACGCTGATGATATTATTCTATATTTAGACCACTTTGATATTTCAGTCTCTAGTGTAATTAAGGAATTTGATAATTTTAGTAGCCTATCAGGATATAAAATAAATTGGAGCAAATCTGCTTTAATGCCAATTAACAATGTTAAGGTTAATTTTTCTATTCCCTCATTTATCCCTGTTAAGGAATCTTTCATCTATTTGGGCATTACCATATATAAAAACATTCATAAGATTGCCAGAGACAATTTTAATAACATTTTAGTTAAGGTCAAAAATGACATTCAAAGATGGAAGAATCTTAAAGTCTCACTCCAAGGAATAATCTCCACTGTTAAGATGAATTTGTTACCTCGATTTAATTTTTTTTTCTCTATGCTACCACTTTCTCCCCCTCCAGGTTACTTTAAGGAGATCAACTCCATAATTTCTAAGTTTATCTGGAATGATAAATGTCCCAGAATTAAACTTACCACATTACAACATCCTAATAGCGCAGGAGGACTGGCTGTACCAAATTTTGAATTATATTATTGGTCGTTCCAGCTTAAGACCCTTCATAATTGGGTTGATCCTCAATCTACAGTTTCATGGAGGGTGATTGAAGCTGACAAGGTTAAACCAAATAGACTTCAAGATATTTTATTTACTGGCACAGGAAAAAAAGGGGATAATTATAAATTTGGTCCGGTTGTGGCTAACTCTATTAAAATCTGGAAAACGGTTGAACGTCGGATAGGTGGACCCTTCAAATTCTGTAACAGTACACCTTTATGGCACAATTTTAACTTTGTATGTGGAAATCGTCCATTTATCCAACCCTCTTGGTCCTCTTTAGGTGTGAACACGTGCGGTGATATGTATGATAACCAGGGCCTCTGTTCATTTCAGGCATTGAGAGCCAAATTTTGACTACCAGCATCTGCATATTTTGTTTTTCTTCAATTACGTTCTGCTCTCAAAGCGTATGGCGTTCCTTGGTCTTCTTCCATTTCCTCTCATCCTATGCGGGACTGGATTGCACCATCTGCTGGTCGGCCATCTGTTTCCTTAATATATAATAAAATTATTGATTGTATTACAAAACCTCTTTCTATTAAAACTATTTGGAATAGGGAATTATCTGATCTTAATTTATCTGTCGACTGGGAGAGAGTGTGGTCTAATCTCAGCTTAACATCTAAAAATCTGGCTCATCGTCTTGTTCACTTCAAAGTCATTCATAGAGCATACATAACTCCTTACAAAAGATTTAAAATGAAACTGCAGTCAAATTTGAACTGCCATATATGTAACACTACATCATCGGGCACTTTTCTGCATATGTTTTGGGAATGTCCTGTCATCATCAGTCTATGGACGCATGTAAACCTGGTTTTGTCATCATTACTGAGAAATGATTGGTCTGTTAACCCAAGTTTATGTCGTCTTAATGATGATTCTGGTCTCTGTATTAGTTCAATGCAAAAGAGAATGTTGTTTGCTGGTTTTACAGCTGTGAAGAAGACAATAATTCAGAACTGGTTTACACCACACATGTGTAGAAAGGCATATTGGATCCGTAGCCTCCTGCAAATTGTCTCATGTGAATGTACAACGGCGCGAGTCGGTGGGGCCAGGCCTTCGACCATTGATGCTTGGCAGTGTTTTTTGTTGAATATACGTGATTATTTAAAGGAGTAACTTTTGTGTTCTTGTTGTCCTTCCCTCTCTCCCTCCCTTTTGATTGAACTTTGAGATGTTGAGTATGTGTCTGCTGTTTTGTTTTGTTTTATTTTGGATATTATGTTGTGTTGTTTGTGAAAAAATGAAAATAAAAAATTGTTGATAACAAAAGAAGGCACAAACTTGGGTTAACAGACCAATCAATTCGCAGTAATGATGACAAAACCAGGTTTACATGTGTCCATAGACTGATGACGACAGGACATTCCCAAAACATATGCAGAAAAGTGCCCGATGATGTAGTGTTACATATATGGCAGTTCAAATTTGACTGCAGTTTCATTTTAAATCTTTTGTAAGGAGTTATGTATGCTCTATGAATGACTTTGAAGTGAATAAGACGATGAGCCAGATTTTTAGATGTTAAGCTGAGATTAGACCACACTCTCTCCCAGTCGACAGATAAATTAAGGTCAGATAATTCCCTATTCCAAATAGTTTTAATAGAAAGAGGTTTTGTAATACAATCAATAATTTTATTATATATTAAGGAAACAGGTGGCCGACCAGCAGATGGTGCAATCCAGTCCTGCATAGGATGAGAGGAAATGGAAGAAGACCAAGGAACGCCATACGCTTTGAGAGCAGAACGTAATTTAAGAAAAACAAAATATGCAGATGCTGGTAGACAAAATTTGGTTCTTAATGTCTGAAAAGAACAGAGGCCCTGGTTATCATATACATCACCGCACGTGTTTACACCCAAATATAGACCAAGAGGGTTGGACAAATGGACGATTTCCACATACAAAATTAAAATTGTGCCACAAAGTAGGGATGGGCGATACCTCTTATTTTATTTTCGATCCGATACCGATATTTTCAAGCCCAGTATCGTCGATACCGATACCGATATCTGTAAACTAAAATTATCTTTTAAATTATTAAATATATAATATATAAGAATATAATCAGTAATTATACTCACTTAATATTAGATTTTAAAGCCATTTTTTTAACATTTCACAGGCCTTTTTTTGTTTACACTGTCAGAAATGAAATATTAAAATTGTATTTTAGCCCTTTACTGGGGCAGTAACCTCAAAGGTGCACCTATACCCCTAAAAGGGAGCATATTAGTACCATAAAAGTATGCATGATTTAAGGGTATAGATAAGTTACAAAGGTGCACCTTTGTGGGTACCTCATGAAAAATAAACATGGTGTTACATACAGTAAGTACTAAAATGTATTATTATTATTACCATGGTAAATGTGTGGTTACTACAAATACTGTGGTAAACTGTGGTTCCTGTAATAAAACCATGGCTATTTTTTTTAAAAGGCTGCCAGAATGCTGTACTCCTAAAGGTGAAACTTTAGCATATTTTTTTTTCTGACAGATTTATTACCAGCAATTACAGAACATAACAGAATCCATTTGAACTTTTAACAGTTTAAACTTACTTACACAAACTAGCCTATTTAAAATAAATATTAGGCTACATGTACACAAAAGTTTGGGGTTAGTAAGATTTTGTAATATTTTTAAAATAAGTCTCATGCTCACCAAGGCTGCACTTATTTGAACAAAAATACAGTAAAAACAGCAATATTGTGAAATGTATTTTCTATTTTAATGTAGGCCTATTTTTAAAATATAATTTACAATGCATCTGTGATCAAAGCTGAATTTTCAGCATCATTATTCCAGTCTTCAGTGTCACATAATCCTTCAGAAATAAATCTAATATAATTTGCTCCTCAGGAAACATTTCTGATTATTATTGCTGCTTCATATTTGTGTAGAAATCGTGATGCTTTTTTCAGAATTAATTTTATATATATTATTGATATGTAATGTAATGGTTTCTTAGGATCTACTTATGCTTCTGATGCTTTTGGGAAATACAGCTCTATTTGAACAAGCCCTGTGACTGAGCCAAGCGTAAGCAGCGAACGCTGTCTGTGATTGATTGGTTCTGTCTTTCAGCATTTGTGTGTGTTCCCATGAGCAGGAGAAATAGCTCTATCCAACATAATTGTTCACTAATATAGTCTATTTTTCCATTTAGAAGCTTATTTTATGCACCGAGTTTCTTAATAAATAAAATTAGTGGTTACAAAAAAATGCACTTTAGAATCGATATTTTTATGTGAGGATCGATCCTTTCGATACAACATCAGTATCGAAAGTATCGATACTTTAGGATCGATCCGCCCATCCCTACCACAAAGGTGTACTGTTACAGAATTTGAAGGGTCCACCTATCCGACGTTCAACCGTTTTCCAGATTTTAATAGAGTTAGCCACAACCGGACCAAATTTATAATTATCCCCTTTTTTTCCTGTGCCAGTAAATAAAATATCTTGAAGTCTATTTGGTTTAACCTTGTCAGCTTCAATCACCCTCCATGAAACTGTAGATTGAGGATAAACCCAATTATGAAGGGTCTTAAGCTGGAACGACCAATAATATAATTCAAAATCTTGTACAGCCAGTCCTCCTGCGCTATTAGGATGTTGTAATGTGGTAAGTTTAATTCTGGGACATTTATCATTCCAGATAAACTTAGAAATTATGGAGTTGATCTCCTTAAAGTAACCTGGAGGGGGAGAAAGTGGTAGCATAGAGAAAAAAAATTAAATCGAGGTAACAAATTCATCTTAACAGTGGAGATTCTTCCTTGGAGAGAGACTTTAGGATTCTTCCATCTTTGAATGTCATTTTTGACCTTAACTAAAATGTTATTAAAATTGTCTCTGGCAATCTTATGAATGTTTTTATATATGGTAATGCCCAAATAGATGAAAGATTCCTTAATAGGGATAAATGAGGGAATAGAAAAATTAACCTTAACATTGTTAATTGGCATTAAAGCAGATTTGCTCCAATTTATTTTATATCCTGATAGGCTACTAAAATTATCAAATTCCTTAATTATACTAGAGACTGAAACATCTGTAACAGAGTGAAATGTCTGTCACAGTTTTTCCATAGCCTTAGAGGAATGCAATTAAGAATTCTATGTGTGTTAATACTACGAGGCACTAGAGGGCGCTCGTTAGACACACCTGGATTGTATAAAAGGTGAGCAGTTGTATGAAGAAGTAGTTCAGTTTGGGTAGAGGGAACACATGTTTCTTTGTAGCTACCTTGAACTGTTTGGTTAAAGTCCTAGTTGGGAAACCTTTGGTTTTAAGCTCAACATGTGAGTACATTTGAATATTGTCGTTCTTCTTTTATTTACAATATGAGAGGAATGCTTATGTTTGTTTTTGGTATTTTCTATTCAACAGAAGGACTTTTTCTTTTTCCCTCTAATTTCATTCAATCATGTCTGATTGGGACTGTGTTTAAATTGAGTACTGTTTGGAGTGGAAATGTTTTTGATTCGGATTCTTTGTGGAGATTCCTTCATCTAACGTTATCAGTTGGAGTGATCAACTATAAAGCGGAGCAACGTATTTCAACGCACTCAATGTTTTTCTTTGGAAAGAATAATTCATTTTTGCCACCGGATGGATCATCGTTTCTCAGATAAGAACTTTAAGACGATTTCTTTGGTATAAAATCAAGGACTAGGTTTCTAGATTTGTTGTGTTTTTTCTCTCTCTCTTCTATATAATTAATTTGACACTTGAACATATTTTCATTGGGTGAATAAATGTAACAAAAAGACAAAAGAAATACTGTTTGCTGAAGTTTATATATTGCTTTATTTGATCTTAGTGAAAAACCCTCATTTGTGGCTAATCTGAAAACAAGAAAGAAAGAGAAGTTACAAAATGGCGCCCAAACAGGGACTTGACTAAATTAGATTTGAACCTAGAGGGTGTATCACTAGATGATTTTAACAAGGATCGAATAAAGGAACCAACAGCAAAAGTAAATTCAAAAATTTTAAATCTGAGAAATAAATTAAATCAAACAATCTGAAATGGATAGGGATGAGATCGCGCCCATCGCGGATTTCTCCGGTGATGCATTCATTCAGATGAGAGATCCGATCAATGAAATGATGAACACTTTTAGTGAACTTTATATCGACTCCGAAGAAGAAAAAGAGAAATCGGCAGAACAAGTGCTGTTTCCAGGCCAACCTAGCGATCCAGATGATTTCACTCCACTTCCACCACCACCACCGTTAGAATTTGATGAGGAGCAGGTGTATTCAAATGGAGTGACAACAACTCAACGTTTAACTAACATTGAAGAACACCTCAGCGACATTGAGCATCGGGTGAGTGATTTTGTGATTCAAGACACAATAATAGATATGATGAAACAACTTGAAGATAAGATTACCTACCGAATGAAAAGGGAAGTTGATCGAATTAAAGTGCAAATGGACAGTAGATTAACTGATTTAGGTCAGAGCATGGTTGATTGTCTAAAAAGGAGAGATAAACAACTAGATCAGAGGATTCAAGCTCTAAACCCACTTTCATCTACTCCCATGTCTGCAAAAACGGTCAGCCATCATAAAACTGCACAAACAGAAATTAAACAATTTCAAGATACACATTCTAGTCAACCATACCTATCTCTGCCTACCATGCCAGCAACATATCATCCACCGGTTAAGTTGGAGTTCCCCAGTTTCACCAACGCAAGTTTGGATGATCCAGTTGTTTTTGTTGAGAGAGTTGAAAAGTATTTTAATCTTAGGCCTTTGTCCGACAAAGAATTACTGGCATCACTTTCTGTGGCATTGAAAGGGACTGCGAAGGACTGGTGGAGGGCAGAGCGGAAGAACATAGATGCATGGAAAACCTTTAAGGAGAAGTTTTTGTTTGCATTTTTAAATGAGGATTTCAAAGAAGTGGCTGCACAGAGACTTGTAAATAGGAGACAGCAAAACAAAGAAAGTATTCGGGATTTTGCATATCATTACAGAGCCCTTTGTATGAGAAACAAACCTGACATAACTGAAGAAGAGATGGTTCATGCAATTCTCAGAAACTGCAACCCAAGATTAGCTAGTTTGCTGAGGAGCTCTGCTAAAAATGTGGATGAATTGGTTCGTTTGGGAACACGGATTGAAAAGGATTGGATGGGCGCTAAACATCACTGGAGTTTAGTTAACACTGAGGAGCAAAACAGGAAATCACCTGCGATGTCAAAAAGAACTCAGGATAATCAACTAATGCTGATGGACCACCCCAATGCTAAAAAAGGGTACCAAAATCTTCAGCTGCCTGTGACCATCAAGCACACTAATATCAACGCCATTATTGATACTGGTAGTACTTTTTCACTCGTCCAGCATAAGATCTGGAAGAAACTGACCAAAAAAGGAGATGATCAGTTTTCTACAAGTAAACAGAACTTTATTTTAGCAAATGAACAATCACAAAAAGCTATCGGTAAGGTGAAATGGATGTGTGAGATCAAAGAAGAAAAATTTGAAGTGGAATTTTTTGTGATGGAAGATAAGGATTTGGCAGTATCCGTAATCCTGGGTCTTGACTTTTTGCAAAAATCAAAAATGGTTTTGGATTTTAACATATTGCACTTTCATCTTCCTGATGTTGCACAAAAGAAATGCACATTCCCTTTTTATTCACAAGATGGACCATCCAACAACCATTTTTACATGGCTGTCCTGGATACAGATGAGCCTCCTATCATCAGTAAAGCAGACCATAACCTCATCGTCGAAGCTGCTATGCATGCTGAAACAACACCAGAAATACAAGCACAGCTTAAAGACCTGATGTTGAAATGGCCAACGGTATGCACACAAAACATAGGCCGAACCAACGTAATACGACACCAGATCATTACCACTGATCAGCAACCAGTTAGAAAAAAAACATACAAAGTCTCTGTTTTTAGAAATGATTTTATTGAAGGGCAAGTGAAAGAATTGCTTGAAAAGAAAATCATCCAGCCTTCTACTTCTCCGTGGGCATCACCGGTAGTAGTGGTAGACAAGAAGGATGGGAATATGAGACTATGTGTAGATTACAGAGGACTGAATGCAAAGACTCACCTGGATGCCTATCCTATGCCACAAATTACTGATATCCTGGAATCACTGAAAGGAGCCAAGGTTTTCAGTACTTTGGACTTAAAGTGGGTACTGGCAAATGGAGATGGAACAGTCCAGTGTTGAAAAGACAGCGTTTTGTACAGCTTCAGGATTATATGAAATTTTATGTCTACCCTTCGGACTTAAAAACTCAGCAGCATCTTTTCAAAGGCTTATGGAGCAGGTACTAAGAGAGCACAAAAACAAATTCTGCATGGTCTACATTGATGATATTGTGGTTTACTCTTCTTCTATTTCAACCCACATTCAACATCTACAGAAAGTGTTCACTTGTCTTCAAAAAGCCGGTTTGTCTCTTAATATGAAGAAATGCAGTTTCATCAAGACATCACTGACATTTCTAGGTCACATCATCTCTGCAGATGGAGTCAAGACGGATCCGGAGAAGATATCGGCTGTCCAATCATTCCCAGTACCTACATCAGTCAAGGAGGTCCAAAGATTTCTGGGTCTTTCAGGCTGGTATCACAGGTTTATGAAGAATTTTTCAGAAAAAGCTGCTCCACTTCACGCTCTAAAGAAAAAAGGTGCAAAATGGATCTGGTCTGAAGAGTGCCAAAGAGCCTTTGAGACGATCAAAGAAAATCTCATCAGTGCTCCGGTTTTAATCTCACCTGATTTTAACCGTGCTTTTAAAGTCCAGACAGATGCCAGTGAGTATGGTTTAGGGGCAGTGTTAACTCAAGAAGAAGGACAAGAACGAGTGGTGGCATATGCATCTCGGCTTTTGAGGGGAGCAGAGAAAGCATACTCTACCTCAGAAAAAGAGTGTTTAGCAGTAGTATGGGCTGTGGAAAAATGGCGACATTACCTGGAGGGCAAACCTTTTGAGGTGGTAACAGATCATGCTGCGTTGGTCTGGGCATTCCAACATCCAAAGCCATCCTCCAGGTTAGTAAGGTGGACAATACGGCTTCAGGGGTTTCATTTTATTGTACGTTACCGTAAGGGACATTGTAATGTGGTTCCTGATGCCCTGTCAAGACAATACCACACAGAACCCAGCTTTCTCTTTTTAAATACAGCACCAGAAAAATCTTCACCTGCCTACGCTCTACCAGTAGATCTTGAACAAATCAGCAAAGCTCAAAATGATGACAAGGAGATTCAGGATTTGATATCCAAAAACCAGCGGAGAAAAAGTGACAACGCAATGCGTGTTCACTATGTTTGCAAGAATGGAGTTGCTTTTAGGAGTGTCCCTGAAGGAAAGAGAGGACAAAAATTTCAAATAGTGGTTCCTGCTGTTTTTAGAAAGACATTTTTATCTTATGCTCATGACAGTCCATTGAGTGGCCATTTAGGAAGTTTTAAGACCCTAATGCGACTGCTTGATTTTGTGTATTGGCCCAGCATAAGAACTGACGTCTGGCAGTACTGCAAGATATGTACTGTATGTCAACAATGCAAACCACCCACAACTAAGACTGCAGGTATGCTGCGGAGTATACCAGTAGTGGAGCCCGGTTACATGATGGGGATCGACATAATGGGTCCTTTCCCTAGAAGTTCCAAGCAACATGAGTACCTGTTAGTAGTTGTGGACTATTTCTCAAAATGGGTGGAGTTGTTTCCGCTAAGGGTCGCAAAAGCTCCTACCATTGCTCGAATTCTCATTGAAGAAATCTTCACTCGTTGGGGAACACCCACTTACCTTGTGTCAGACCGTGGAAAGCAGTTCACGTCAAATCTCATGACCACGATCTGCAAACAATGGAAAGTCACTCAAAAGTTAACTACGGCTTACCACCCTCAAACTAACTTAACTGAACGAATCAATAGAAATCTCAAAACAATGCTGGCTTCCTATGTACAAGAGAACCACAGAAGTTGGGATCAGTGGATTCCTGAATTTCGTTTTGCCCTGAATTCGGCATGGCAAGAAAGCACGGGATATACACCAGCCGAAATCGCTCTCGGAAGGAAATTGAAAGGACCATTAGAACGAGCATTCCAACATCCACCTGATCCAGACCATCCGAGTTACAGTACTTTGGAACGGCACTCTCAGCTAATCGACTTGGTTAAAGCTAACGTGGAGAAAGCACAACAGCACCAAAGACGGTATTACAACCAGCGCAGAAGGAACCAAGAGTTCTGTGAAGGAGATGTGGTATGGGTGCGATCTCATCCGTTATCCAAGGCCGATGATGCTTTCATGGCCAAATTGTCACCTAGATGGAAAGGGCCTGCAAAGGTAGTAAAAAAGTTAGGACCTGTGAACTACCGTGTTTCTTTTATTTCTGATCCTACGGTCATTGATACATATCATGTGCAGAACTTGAAAATTTGCCACGGATGTGACAAATTTTTAAACACGGGAGGGGGTATGTAACAGAGTGAAATGTCTGTCACAGTTTTTCCATAGCCTTAGAGGAATGCAATTAAGAATTCTATGTGTGTTAATACTACGAGGCACTAGAGGGCGCTCGTTAGACACACCTGGATTGTATAAAAGGTGAGCAGTTGTATGAAGAAGTAGTTCAGTTTGGGTAGAGGGAACACATGTTTCTTTGTAGCTACCTTGAACTGTTTGGTTAAAGTCCTAGTTGGGAAACCTTTGGTTTTAAGCTCAACATGTGAGTACATTTGAATATTGTCGTTCTTCTTTTATTTACAATATGAGAGGAATGCTTATGTTTGTTTTTGGTATTTTCTATTCAACAGAAGGACTTTTTCCTTTTCCCTCTAATTTCATTCAATCATGTCTGATTGGGACTGTGTTTAAATTGAGTACTGTTTGGAGTGGAAATGTTTTTGATTCGGATTCTTTGTGGAGATTCCTTCATCTAACGTTATCAGTTGGAGTGATCAACTATAAAGCGGAGCAATGTATTTCAACGCACTCAATGTTTTTCTTTGGAAAGAATAATTCATTTTTGCCACCGGATGGATCATCGTTTCTCAGATAAGAACTTTAAGACGATTTCTTTGGTATAAAATCAAGGACTAGGTTTCGAGATTTGTTGTTTTTTTTTTTTTTTTTTTTCTCTCTCTTCTATATAATTAATTTGACACTTGAACATATTTTCATTGGGTGAATAAATGTAACAAAAAGACGAAAGAAATACTGTTTGCTGAAGTTTATATATTGCTTTATTTGATCTTAGTGAAAAACCCTCATTTGTGGCTAATCTGAAAACAAGAAAGAAAGAGAAGTTACACATCAAAGTGGTCTAAATATAGAATAATATCATCAGCGTATAATGAAATACTATGATTATGGTCATGAATCTTAATCGATACTTCAGATTTCATGATGGCTTGTGCTAAGGGTTCAAGAGATAGACAAAACAATAAAGGGGAAAGTGGACACCCCTGCCTCGTTCCCCACTGTAAAGGGAATGAGGGGGAAATAATATTACCAGTTATGACTGATGCTGCAGGTGAGTGGTATAATGTCTTAATCATAGAAACGAAGTGTTCACCGAAGCCGAAACATTGCAGAACTGCCCACATATAATTCCACTCTAGCCTGTCAAAGGCTTTTTCTGCATCAAGTGAAAAGACCGCACAAGGGGTCGGGTGGGAGTCCGCAAAGTCAAGAATATGAAGGAGTCGACGCATATTGTCAGATGCATTGCGCCCCTTGATGAAACCAGTTTGGTCCTCCTTGATCAGACTGTGAATTACCTTCTCCATACGAGAAGCAAAAATTTTAGCATAGATTTTTAGATCACATGGGATAAGCGAAATCGGTCTGTAGCTGGAACAATCTAATGGATCTTTCCCTTTTTTAAGAAGTAATGAAATCAGTGATGTTTTTTGATCTCTATGAAATACCCCATGTTCAATTGCAAAATTAAATGAGTTAAGCATAAGTATCCCTACCAAATCCCAAAATTCTAAATATAATTCAGGGGGGAGACCATCTAGACCTGACGATTTGCCCTTTTGAAGGATTTTTAGAGAGACGTGAAGTTCCTCCAAACTTAATGGGGCCTCCAAAGATTCTTTATCCATCTGTGAGATCCGAGGCAGTTCCAATTTCTACTGATATTTCATTTTATTAAGTTATAGAAGTTATTTCAGTGAATTGAATGAATGATGCATTTATATAGCGCTTTTATTGTGTATTGCCATACACCCAAAGCGCTTTACAATCATGTGGGGGGGGGTCTCTCCTCAACCACCACCAGTGTGCAGCATCTGGATGATGCGACGGCAGCCACAGGACAACGGCGCCAGTGCGCTCACCACACACCAGCTACAGGTGGAGAGAAGAGAGAGAATTGACTTGGTAACTGTTGCTACACTCAAACTCTTGTGGTTCCCCCATTCCTTTCAATGTTTTTCATGCTTTTTGGACAGGTTTATCGTAATACATAGACCCGTTTTACAAAACTTTAAGAATTTTAAAATAAATGTGTCATATCACTGAAAATGGAGTAATCTCAGCTTTAATGGCACATAGTCAGGATAATTATTGTTGAAATGTGGTGCAATTGTAAATAATTTTTAAATAACCCTGAAGGACGTGATTAGCTGGATCTGTTGCATTTAAAGAGGGCTGAAGCTAAACTCTGCAGGGCTTTTCTTCTTTTTAAACCCAAGAGAAGAATGAAAAATAACTGGGTATATCAGGGTCTTGAGGGCTGATGAAATAATTCCCAGAGTTGTGGACTCGAGACTTGACTCAGACTCGAGTTCCAAATTTGAGGACTTGTGACTTGATTTGACATAATCAAAGAAGACTTTAGACTTTCACAGCATCTCGAGACTTGTCTTGGACTTGATCCCTGTAACTTGGCAAGTCTTTACCTTCTTAAAAAACAGAGGTCTGATCAATATAGGATGGTTACTGAAGCGTATTATCACACTGGTATGATTAGCGCAGCTTTTGGCACTGAGCCAGAGGGGGACCTGCTAAGTGAGCACTTGTTAGTGTTTTCATCCACATAATGTTTAGGATATTTAAAGTTTTAGACATTTAAAATACAAATAATCATTATAAACCACAAGAAGAAGAAATACTGATGTATACGGAAACAGCAGTAGCCTAATAATAGGCTTAAACCTTTCAAACATAATTTGATTTTTTTCATGTCAAACGCTTGTATGTAGCCTACATATAAAGTTCACTCTATTCTACCTGTTTACCAGCCACTCACTTTCATGTCTTTCAGAAGAAATGGAGGCTGTGCTACATGGTAATGCATACAGCCCCTAAACCAGTGGTTCTCAACCCGCGGGCCGCATGCGGCCCGTCACAAATCCAAATGCGGCCCACTATGCTGAATGTTACAGTCTATGTGCTGAACACAATTCAAAAATAACTTTCAGTTTTACCATTAATTTTAGTTTTTACATTCATTTAAAAATGTACTAAACAAATATAAGCTATAATGTTTTTATGTAAAATAATTTTGTTTTTCATATATTATTTTCAGACATGAGCAGGCCTATGTAGGCTACTCACGTAATTAATGTTACGCATTAAATGAACGCTTACAAGCACGCATTTTAGCAGAATTCAATTCAAATAGTCATCAGCAGCCATTAGTTCTGTAAAATTGAGCATCAGAATGGACAAATTTGTTAAGGGAGAAAACGAAATGTGGAAAATGCCAGCGAAGGAACGCATTCAAACAAGAATCGTCTCAGCATAAGCAGTGAAGAGTGCTGGACTTACGGCATCAACCTTCGGTTTGCCCCGCCACTCACTTGAAGATGTTCAGGCAAAAAGAAACACCCATAGGCTACGCAGCAATCATCCTTATTACAGAAATGTGGAAAAAAATTTTTGGAGAGAACCTCAGATTATTAAATTTGAAAATGCTTTCCATATTTGGATCAAAATAGGCTACATTTGTGAACGCACACTTTCTGCAGTGTCGCACGTCAAGTCACGCTTCCGTGTGCATCTCACAGACTGCAACTTACAATCACAACTTCATTGTGCTGCTACCTCCTTTCGAGCAGAATTTCACAAAATTGGTCAGCTCCCGACAGCATCAGGTGTTTTGTTAATTGTGAGTAGAATTATTTATTTATTTCAATAAATGTAATTGTTTAGATATCATAATATTTAGGCTATAAATAATATTATAAATCTGGTTGGTTTGTATTGATGACGTAATATGTAAATGACATGTGTGCGGCCTGTGAGACTTGCACTTGGACCATAGTGCGGCCTGGTGGAAAAAAAGGTTGAGAACCACTGCCCTAAACAAAGCCATCAACTGTGATCATTATGAACTTATTTTAAACACAAAATAAATTTACTTGCGTATATTTGTATCTAAATCGCTACAGTTTTGCTGTGAATAATTTTTCATGCCTCATTTAAACCTGCTAAAGTGAACGGTGTAGTGTCTTGTTTAGGACTTGCAACTCGACTTGAATGCAAAGACTCGAGACTTACTTGTTACTTGCAAAACAATGACTTTGTCTCCCCTCTGATAATTCCCTCTCTCATTAACACTTATGTCAAGTCAGGCAAGTCAGCTTTATTTCAATAATGCTCTTTATAATACAGACTGTGTCAAAGCACTTAACAGAGATAAACAGGAAAATTCAGACTGCTGTAAAGCAGGTCTAAAAGACAAGTAAAGTGTAATTAAACGGTATGCAACTGTGAAATTCATCAGTTTGAAATGACATCAATTTGGCTGTAAACAGTTCTACAAAAGACAGCAATGTAGTTATTCAATTAGAATCAGTTCAGTGTTGACTGAATTCAGTTAGTTTAGTACCAATGTCAATGTTGCAAGATGCGATTCAGCTGTAAAGCAGCTCTACGGAAGATGGTATACCATCATCCAGCTTATGTGAAACTAGAGATTTGCTTTGTTTCCGGAAGTCTTTCCACAGTGATGGCACATGACAGGCTTCTCTCCGATGTCCCTGAATGATTCCTTGTCTTTTCTTCTCTGTAAAACTCATACAACACTGATGACATTTAAGCAGGTCCCTCTTGAGTAAATCTTCATGTGGTACTTAATGTTACCTTTTCAGTTGGAACTTCTCTCCAGTGTGAATTCTTCTCATGTGGGCTTCAAGGTTTTGTTTTTGACCGAAACACTTTCCACACTGAAGGCATGTGTAAAGCTTCTCTTCAGTGTGAATTTTCATGTGAACTTTAAGGTTTCGTTCTCGCTTGAAAAATTTTCTACACAGATGGCAGATGAAGGGCTTCTTTCCAGTGTGAACTTTAATGTGGTAATTAAGGTTTCCTTTTGTGCTAAAACTTCTTCCACACTGTTTGCAGGTGAAAGATTTCTCTCCAGTGTGAATATTCATGTGGATTTTAAGGTGTCCAGATTGACTGAAACTCTTTCCACATCGATAGCATGTGTTAGGCTTCTCTCCAGTGTGAACTCTCATGTGCTTGGTAAGGCTTCCTTTATGAGTGAAACTCTTTCCACACTGATTGCATGTGTGAGGCTTCTCTCCAGTGTGAATTGTCATGTGCTTTTTAAGGCTTCCTTTATGAGTGAAACTCTTTCCACACTGATTGCATGTGTGAGGCTTCTCTCCAGTGTGAATTGTCATGTGCTTTTTAAGGCTTCCTTTATGAGTGAAACTCTTTCCACACTGATTGCATGTGTGAGGCTTCTCTCCAGTGTGAATTGTCATGTGCTTTTTAAGGCTTCCTTTATGAGTGAAACTCTTTCCACACTGATTGCATGTGTGAGGCTTCTCTCCAGTGTGAATTGTCATGTGCTTTTTAAGGCTTCCTTTATGAGTGAAACTCTTTCCACACTGATTGCATGTGTTAGGCTTCTCTCCAGTGTGAATTGTCATGTGCTTTTTAAGGCTTCCTTTATGAGTGAAACTCTTTCCACACTGATTGCATGTGTGAGGCTTCTCTCCAGTGTGAATTGTCATGTGCTTTTTAAGGCTTCCTTTATGAGTGAAACTCTTTCCACTGATTGCATGTGTGAGGCTTCTCTCCAGTGTGAATTGTCATGTGCTTTTTAAGGCTTCCTTTATGAGTGAAACTCTTTCCACACTGATTGCATGTGTTAGGCTTCTCTCCAGTGTGAATTGTCATGTGCTTTTTAAGGCTTCCTTTATGAGTGAAACTCTTTCCACACTGATTGCATGTGTGAGGCTTCTCTCCAGTGTGAACTCTCATGTGCTTGGTAAGGCTTCCTTTATGAGTGAAACTATTTCCACACTGTTGGCAGGTAAAAAGGCTGTGGACGTCAAGGTTTCCATTTTGATTGGAACTCTTTCCACACTGAGGAGAACTGTTGTGAATTTTCATGTGCCTGTTAAGGCTTCCTTGTTGACTGAAACTCTTTCCACACTGAAAGCAAGTGAAGTAACTCCTAGTTCTATTTCCACACTGCATAGATTTCTCTCCGATTATGGAATCATGAAGATTCTCATACTGATCTTTCTCCTCAATTTCATTCAGTACGTCCCTCTCCTCTTTCAGTGCCATCAGGTCTAAGGTGGAAAAACAAACATAAAAGTTAACCCCAGTTTAATGGCTCCTCTCAGTATAGTATATATTTATTTAATGCCATGTCAGCATCAAAGGCTATTTTCAAGGAAAAATCATTTTAAAATACAAGTATAACAAATATAATAAAAAACAGCAAACAAACAAGTTATATTACACAAGATTTTTTACATTAATGTGATAAAAATTCTAAAACATTTCCAAAATTATACTAAATAACTTCATAAATGAGTTTTCTACATGCATTAAAAGCTGGACAGTCCAATAAAATATGTTTGACAGAAAGAGGAACCTTGCAAAACATACATAGAGTAGGGTCTTCACCTTTAAGCAAAAATGCATGAGTCAAGCCCAATGTTTACTTCTGCGTCAAACCTAAGCCGTGACCTACGCATAGACGCACACCCTACGGCGTACCCTACGCCATAACCTGACGTGCACCTCTCCAAAAATCTAACAGCACGTCAATTCTATGCGGACCGCAAGTGCTGTGATTGGTCTGCTAGAACCCCTCCCTCTGTATGTACTTGAGTTTTGTGTGCGTTTATGAGCACTTTAATATATTTTAATGAAACACCTTCTTATTTAAAATAAAACAAAGCAAAGAACAAGTGTCTTATTTATTATACAACATAGCATTATGCATCATCAGTAGTTGTCCGCGACAAACAATGTTGATCTGCCGTGGTAAAAGTTCTTGTGGAGACTGAAAGAATGCCATCTTCTCCTGTTCCATTGTTATCTCCTTTTTGTAGTTTTAAATGATTTAATGATTTGATATTTATTTGCCACCGTCACGGCTATAATGCTTCTCTGACGAGCCACTTCTTCGGTTTTTGCCGTGGTACTGCGAGTTACACCAGCAACATGCCCGTGGACACTGCAGACTAGTGGTCCGCATGTGTACTGCACGTCGACGCGGACGATGCCGCAGAAGTATAAATGAAAACCGATGCACAGCTTACGGTGTAGAGGCTACGGCGTAGGTCCGACCCAGAAGTATAAATCAGTCTTGTATGACCTATGCGACAACTGGTAAATCTCAAAGCAATCAACATCAAAACATGTAGATATGTAATGCATGTATGCTAGATCTTACACCAGGGTCTCCAAACCTGATCCTGGTTGGCCAGTGTCCTGCAGAGTTTAAGCTGGCCATTATACAATTAATAAAAAAAAAAAAAGATAATTTAATTTCTGAGTTTAGGAAATCTAGATATAGACTGATCTCAATATATCATTATTATGTCTCCTAGGGCAGTAGTTTTCAAACCTGTCCTGGAGGACCCCCTGCCCTGCACATTTTGTATGTCTCCCTAATCAGACACACCCAATTTAGTTCTTAGTACATACAAAATGTGCAGGGCTGGGGGTCCTCCAAGACCGGTTTGAAAACCCCTGTCCTAGGGGATAAAATGCAACAAATCTAGGGAGGGAGGAAAAAAAGAACCCCATCTATCCCACCCAAACCATCAGATGAAAAATGAATCACAATTCCTTGTAAGGTTTTATTAAAGGGGGAAATTATGTTAGCCAGTCATAAAAGTGGGCGGTTACACTGACCTCTCAAGGTGCGTTCACACCAGACGCGAATGAAGCGTTAAGCGCGAGTGATTTACATGTTAAGTCAATGCAAATACGCAAATAGACATCCTGCGGCGCGAACGAGGTGGCGCAAATTGAGCGTTTGCCGCGCGAGTTAAAAAAACTGAACTTTGGTGGATATTCGCGCCGCGTTAACCAATCAGGAGCTTGCTCTAGTAATGACGTGATTATGACTTAGCGAGCGGAGGGAATCCGAAACAACAATGGAGGACAAAAAATTCATTGCTGGACAGCCGGACCTGTATGATACATCTTCATACTTTTACAGAAACAGGAATAAAAAAGATTTTGCTTGAAAGAAAGTGAGTGAACATGATATTGCTGTGATCTAAAGCTCTGTGTATTAACAGAACCTGCTTTACTGACGAGATCACATGACAATCACATGCGATTTATCGTGCAGCCCTAATTTTTGTTTGTTTGTTGATCACAGTACAAAGTAGATGAGGAAAACTAGGATGCCGGTTGTATTCAAAGCGCCGCCATTACCGGTACTGTTTACAGTGGCAGAAGCCCCTCCCATGACGCAAATTCGCGTCTGTTGTGAAGTGAATTTCACGCGCGAATGAAGCGGTTACATTCAAAATGTTCAAGCGTCCAACTACGTGCGAATAGCGCGATTTATTCGCGCAAGTCGCGTCTGGTGTGAACGCACAGTCAAAGTGAAAACACCCCAAAACCAACTGTGACTCAGAGAATGATAAACAGGGTGGAAAAAGGTCATAAATCACTACATTTTGAATGTTTTTCATCCAAAAAAACTTTAATAATATTATACAGTATCTCACAAAAGTGAGTACACCCCTCACATTTCAGCAACAATTTTAGTATAATTTCTCAAGGGACAATACTGCACAAATGAAACTTGGATATATTTTAGAGTAGTCAATGTGCAGCTTGTATAGAAGTACAAATTTACTGTCCTCTAAATATAACTCAACATATATCCATTATTGTCCAAATAACTGGCAACAAAAATGAGTACACCCTAAGTGAACATGTCAAAACTGTGTCCAAAGTGTCAATATTTTGTAGGGGCACCATTGTTATCTAGCACTGCCTTAATCCTCCTGGGCATGGAATTCACCAGAGCTGCACAGGTTGTTGCTGACATCCTCTCCTCTTCCAATAATGATATCACGGAGCTGCTTGATGTTAGACACATGGTGCTTCTCCACCTTCCACTTGAGGATGCCCCACATGTGCTCAATAGGGTTCAGGTCTGGAGACATACTTGGCCACTCCAACACCTTCACCAGCAAGACAGTTGTCATCTTGGCGGTGTGTTTGGGGTGGTTATGTTAGAAAACAGTTTCTGAAGGGAGGGCATCATCTTCTGCTTCAGAATGTCACAGTACATGTTGGAATCCATGTTTCCCTCAATGAACCGCAGCTCCCCAGTACCAGCAGTAGTCATGCAGCCCCAGACCATGATGCTACCACCACCATGCTTGACTGTAGGCAAGGCACAATTTTCTTGGTACTCCTCACCAGGGTGTCGCCACACATGCTGGACACCATCTGAGTCAAACAAGTTTACCTTAGACTCATCAGACCACAGGACATGGTTCCAGTAATTCATGCTCTTGGCCAGGTTGTCTTCAGCAAACTGTTTGCAGGCTTTTTTGTGAGCCAGCTTCAGAAGAGGCTTCCTTCTGGGACAACGGCCATGCAAACAGACTTGATTGAGTGTGTGGCGTAAGGTCTGAGCGCTGACAAGCTGACCTTCCACTTCTGCAACCTCTAAAGCAATGCTGGCAGCACTCATGCGTCTGTTTTTTGAAGCCAGCTTCTGCACCTGATGCACAGCACAAGGACTCAACTTCTTTGATCGACCCTTGCGAGGCCTGTTCCGAGTGAAACCCGTCTTGGAAAACCTCTGTATGACCCTGGCCACTGCAGTGTAACTCAGTTCCAGGCTGTTACCGAACTTCTTATAGCCTAGGCCATCTTTGTGGAGAGCAACAATTCTAATTCTCAAATCCTCAGAGAGTTCTTTGCCATGAGGTGCCATGTTGAACATCCAGTGGTCAGTATGAGAGAATTGTACTCAAAGAACCAAATTTGAACTGCTCTAAAACAAGATACACATATTTGTACGGTCCTGTTAAGCAGACAAAAACATGAACATGATGAATAGGACATGTGGCTTTGCATGGTTAAAAGATGTATAGCTGTTATCACTTAGGGTGTACTCAGTTTTTTTGCCAGCTTTTTTGACAATAATGGCTGTATGTTGAGTTATTTTCAGAGGACAGTAAATCTTTACTGCTATACAAGTTGCACATTGACTACTCTAAAATATATCCAAGTTTCATTTCTATAGTATTGTCCCTTGAAAAGATATACTAAATTGATTGCCGAAATGTGAGGGGTGTACTCACTTTTGTGAGATACTGTAATTACACCTCAGGGAACCGAATTAAAAAAGTAAATCAAATTGGACAAACAGTTCTTGGTCCTACACCTTCCACATAATATATAAATACTAGAGGTCGACCGATATATCGGGCCGATATTTGTCATTTTTTAATATATTGGCATCGGCCGATATCAGTATTTAGTAGCGCTGATTTAAAGACAGGCACATCCGCGGGCAGCCCCGTGTTATTGGTGCGGTGGAACGTGCTGCTGCCGCATGTGAAGGACCCCAAGCCAAAACTTTTAGAAGATTCAACAACAGTCCTGGGAGAGAAAGGTAAGGCTTAAATTCTGATATTTCAAAGTCCTATATTTACTATAGATTACTAGTAAACTATGAAGTGTTGCTTCACTTAGTGAAAGAAAAAACGAATAGCATAGAACCGTCGAGAACTGGCATAATGCTACAGCTGGTTGAAGGTTTGCTTACTTGCAGTTAACTTTAAGGACTGTAGTCGAAAACTATCAGCAGCTTGCTTGCTCACATATTAGCCCCAATGTTATAAGTTATGTTTTATTTTTCCTGTATCGGAGTCGGATAATTTCACTCTGTGTGTGGGGTGAAGAAGGCGGCAGCTCTCACAAACACTGCAGCGTGATTGAGGGAAAAACAACACATTAGTGAATGGTTTTGGTTAGGGGTGCAACGGATCGTAGATGATCCGTGATCCGTACGGACAAGTCCCCACGGTCTCGGCACGCATGTGATTCGCGGATTAACTGATAAGTTTAACCACCATAGAGTGAAAGTTTATCATTTGCACGCGCTCCGTTTTCTGCGCTCAGCCGCTGCCGCACACACCGAAGCGCGCACATGCAGAGAGAGAAAGAGTGAGAAAGAGAGGCGAGATTTAGATACCGTGTTTCAGACAACGCCTCAACGGATGGATACATACACGCACACAAAGTTATGTTAAAATACCCGTTTTGGCAAGTATTCTGGTAAACACAGTCGGTTTGTCTTAAGCTAACGTATACAGCCGAGAAAGAAACCGGATGTGTGTCAGTATTTGGTCCGTGCATTTAGTCTTAAAGAGACAGCAGCCTATAATACCTGCTTCTGTCTGCTAATCATCTGTATTTAAATTATGCAGTAAGCGTTATTGTGTTTTACACTTAATTTTTACATTTCTGCACCTGAATACTACTGTTACTGTCTTTATTTATAATTTTATGTTGTAGGCTGTTCATCTATGCTTGTAATTTGTGTAATTGTTCTTGGTTTATTACTGACTTTAGTAGTTAAGCTAGTAGTTTACACAACTTTTTTTTGCTGATCCGAAAAATGATCCGATCCGTGACTCAAAATCCGTAGTATGATCCCAACCGTGAGTTTTGTGATCCGTTGCACCACTAGTTTTGGTTCTTTTACACTTTTTTTCAATTAGAGTGTAATTGTTTTAATGTGTATCGAATATTGGAATTATAGACTGAATTGAAGATGAAGGCACTACTAAAATGCTAACCATGAATGTTTCTTCTGTTTAGTAATTGCTGTCTGATGGCTGAACAAAAATCGAATCCAGTATGGCAGCATTTCACCGAGCCAACTCCAGGGAAAGCCAGGTGCAATATCTGCAATGGACTGGTGAGCTTGGGAGCTGAAAAAGGTAAAAAGAAAAACACCACAAATTTGTGGAGTCACCTGAGGTGTCACCACCTCCAGGCTTACAAAGATGCACAGAAAGAAAAGGCAGCAGCAGCTGCCTCTACAGCCAATGTATCTCAGCCAACTCTAACAGAAATGTTTGATGCCCAACGTAAATGGCAGAATTCGGATCCCAGGTCAAAAAATTGCCACAGACAATCAGCCTCAGGTATTGGTTTTCGGAGGCTGGTGGCTGCAATGGAGCCCAGATACAACCTAAAAACTGAGAAGCACTACCGCACAGACATCCTAGATGGTATAGTTGCAAAAGTTGAGAAGAAAATAAAAGCACTGATTGCAGAGGATGCTGACCCTTTTTTGTCTTTCACGACAGACTGTTGGTCTGGGGACACTGAAGCACTGATGAGTCTAATATGTCATTTCATTGACGACAACTGGGAAAGGAAACAAGTCGTCCTAAATGCCAAGGCCATGTCTGGCTCCCACACTTGGGAGTACATCAGCAACATGTTCATCAGCCTGCTGAAATGCTGGGACATCAGCCACGACAGGGTTGTACTTGTGCTCCGTGACAGTGGTGCTAACATGGTTAAAGGCCTCAGATTGGCAGAAATACCTGATCTCAGCTGCAGCGCACACACCATACAGCTTGTGGTGACCGATGGCATCAACAGTCAGCGAGTAGTGCTGGACGTTAATGCAAAGTTAAAGAACATATCTAAACATTTCAACCACTCTGATCGCAAAGCAGAATCTGAAAAAAATTCAAAAAGATCTTGGCCTCCCCCAGCACAGTATCATTCAGTCTGAACCCACTCGCTGGAACTCCACGCTCCACGTGATGCAAAGGGATGCTGGAGCAGAAACGAGCACTCAATATCTATGCTGGAGAACATGGAAAAATTGCTACTCCAGCTGCAGATCAGTGGGACATAGTTTCTAATTTGATTGATGCATTGGAACCTGTTGAGAAAGTCACCCTCGAGATCAGCAGGTCAGAGGCTTCCATCTCCAGTGTCATCCCAAGCATTGCTGTGCTGAAGATGGTGCTTCAGGCAGAGGGTCCTAACACAAGGGGGATTAAAACACTAAGAGAAACCATGCTGCAAAGCTTGCAGAAAAGGTTTGCAAGAATGGAGGAGACAAAATGTTTGGTGCTGGACCCTCATTATAAGGGTCATGTCTTTTTTGCAGTGGACACACTGACCAAGGCAAAACAATGGATAAAAGAAGAGCATGCCATTGTGTCCGAGCAACTGAAAACAGCCACCACTGAAGACCAAGGATCAGTTCCGAAACAGAGAAGGGTGGAAGATGAAGAATTACCTGGTCCCTCCAGTGTTCTTGAACAAATGTATGCAAACATCTTGGGGCCTCAATACCCCATGATGAGCATCACATCTTTGAGCAGCTGGATCAGTACCTCCGTGAGCCATTGATTGACAGACAGACTGGTCAGCCACTGGAATGGTGGAAACAGAATACATCCCGCCTACACCTTCTTGCACCACTGGCAAGGAAATTCCTCTGTCCACCCCCTCCTCTGTTCCCAGCGAGAGAGTTTTTAGTGAGATTGGGAATTTTTATGACAACAAGAGGAGCCACCTCACAGGAGAACATGCAGAACAGTTATATTTCCTGCATGACAACCTGCCGTTCTTAAACTGGGAGTACTGAGAACTTTCAGTGAAAGATGGGTAGAGTGAGGAAGACTCAGGGACTGCAATTGAGTTAAAATTAAAGCACATTCCTTTTTATATTGTTCTGTAATGTTTAGATAATTTCCTTCACTCATAAATGAGGTGTTTGCTGCTATGTTATTTGCACTAAAAGAGATTTTTGATGCTGCTAAGTCAAGTGCATGAAAACGTTTAAGTTTTTATTCACAGTTGGTTACTTGAGGACTTTGTTTTATATAAAAATGCAGAAAGTTGCAAAAAGCAGAAAGTTAGAATGCACTTTAGATGTTCGGTGTCATTTATACCAAACACACATATTGCTGGTTGCTAGTGTGTTTGCAGCACTACTATTATTTATTTTTTATTTTTCAGTTTAATTGATTTTTATTTATAAAGTTGTATTTATTTTATTTAAATGTATATTTAAGTTTACATTTATGTTTCAACAAACTTGAAAAATTCTGCATGATACATGCTCTAAAACTTTTATGTAAATGATTGACAGTTTTTTTTTTTTTTTTTTTTTTTTTTTTTTTTTTTTTTTTATATTACCTGTTTTTATATATTTAATACTTGGTCAGTTTATTGATTTGTTTGGTTAACTTTGGATAAATATTTTATTTTAATACCGTGCAGTGCACAAAATTAAGATTTGAGAGATGGTTCAAGTCAGTGTTCAATAAATGATGATGTTAAAGGAACACTCCACTCTCTTGTCCCCAAGAGTTAAAAAGTTGAGTTTTACCATTTTTGAATCCATTCAGCCGATCTCCGGGTCTGGCGGTAGCGCTTTTAGCTTAGCTTAGCATAGGTCATTGAATCTGATTAGACCGTTAGCATCTCGCTCAAAAATGACCAAAGAGTTTAGATCATTTTCCTATTTAAAGCTTGACACTTCTGTAGTTACATCGTGTACTAAGACCGACGGAAAATGAAAAGTTGTGATTTTCTAGGCTGATATGGCTAGGAACTATACTCTCATTCCGGCGTAATAATCAAGGAACTTTGCTGCCGTACCATGAGTGCAGCAGATGATATTACACAGCGCCTGAAAGTAGTCCCCAGCTAAGTAGCCTATGATATAGCTGGGGACTACTTTCAGGCACTGCATCATTTTCCACTAAAAATAGCTAAAAAAGGTTCACCTTATCAGCAAAACTGCATTAATTTAATTTAAGTTTTTTAAAACAATTGAAATATTATTTGGCCAGTGGAAATGAATGAGATCAACTCTATTCTATGTATATAAATATACAGTTATAATGGATATTTTGATATATTTATTCTAAAACATAATGATACTGGATGGAGATGCACGTACGCTCAATCTTCCCCTGATCGGGATTTATAAAGTGATTTCTGCGCAGGTTATGGCATACGCATGGTTTTATAAATCTGAAAACTTTTGTGCGTACGTAAAATCTAGCTTTTGTGCCTACGTACACTTTTAGGATGAAATCTACGGAGAGTTGTATAAATGAGACCCCTGGCACGACCATGTTACTGACAATACATTATCAGTCGCCATTTACACTGAATTTAATAAAATCAGAATCATTCTCACCAAAGTTTTGGTGCCTCCTTAATTATTTTTTGTTAAGTTTTAATCTGTAGTGCGTCATCCATACTGAGTATGAGATCAAAGGAGGATAGTGTGATTCACGCTCAAGTGCTTTTATTATTTTTTTTAATAATAATCTGGATGTAATTTAAATCCTATTTTTTTTTTATATGAAAACAAATATGATTTAAGAAAACTAAAGTACTTATGTAATTTGGGCATATATACATGAAATCAAGATTTCAGCTTTGAAAAAAAAAAAAAATCAAACATTTTAGAAAAGAACAAAACATCATAATTCTAACCAATAAGAATTAATTAGCCACCAGAAACTCATTTCCCATTCTATCTTTTAGGCCTGGTCCACAGCAATTTGTTTTTGTTTAAAACCTTCCATCCATACTTAGACAACATTTTTTGTCAAGGAAAACTGAGCTTTTTGAAAACACTCTCCAAAGTGGATAAATTTGAAAACTGTGTTTTCACTTTGTATGGACACTTTGTGTGGACTGTGCAAACGGTGGTATTTGAAAACGATGACACATGTTTAGCAACTGTCCTAGGTAATTTAGACCAATCTCCTAACCTTCCTTTTTTCTAAGGTCTTAGAAAAAGTGGTCAACACACAACTACAGTCTCATTTGGACAAATATAATTTGCATGAACCATTTCAGTCTGGATTTCGTCCTCTCCACATCTAAGAGTAGTGAATGACCTTCTCCTTGCCTCTGATACTGGTGTCATCGGTCTTCAAGGTTCAAGGTTCTTGTTTATTTGTCACATACACAATCATACAGGGTATAATCAGTAGTGAAATGTAGGTCAGGACGGGTCCGCTCAATGGACAGTGCAAAAAAATAAAATAAAAGATGAAACATAACACAAGAGAATATATATAAATATAGGTAGGAATAAGATAAAAAAAATAAGTAAAAAATAAAATAAAATAAGGAGTAAAATGTGCAATGAACTAAAATGTGCAATACAGTCTACTGTGGATTTAAAGCATTTCTGTCAGCTTTTTATTCAGCTACGGATGCCTTTATGTACTTGATATGCTGAAACATCATTATAACGTTACTTCTATGACTCTCACTTGTGGATTGTTTTGCACAAGGGCGCCCTCCGGCGTCAAGTAACGTTATGAATGAAATGGATATTACGAGAGTTTAGCGCTTAATCTTTTTGGTTAAAAATAAGACTAATCTATAACGACATTTGAAGTAATCCTATGAAAATCAATATATATTTCTCCAAATGTGTACTGTTTTTTGGGCTATGGGAGACGGACGTTGTCACTTCCGTGTGTGATTTTCCCCCCCCCCCCTCCTCAATATATTGAGGCTCATATTATTTCATATTAAATTGAGCTTTTGTTCCTCTTTATATATCAAAATAACGAACACTGGGGATATCAGTGAATGTTTTTAACAAAATGAAAAAAATATATACGGAAGACAGTAACCGTTAACGTTACACAATTTCCCTCACGAGACTAATTGTCGTAATGACCAACGGAAATTATTTCATTCATGTTTCAGCAGTAATAATACATGAAGAATCACATAATCAAGTTTAACTGCATCCCATTCATTAAACCCACACACATTTTATAATCTTTGATTGATTAACTACCTCAGAAATCTTTCAGTACTCACCTAAAGAGAAGACGCCGACCGGATGAAGGACCGTTTATTAGCAGTTGTCTCATTGGCTGTAATTAATCACGTGACGAAAAGCTATTAACGGTCATAATTTGCGTAGGTTTAAAATTATAATAGCATACATTTCAATACAATTCATACTAGCACAGATATGTTATGAATTCATATTTATTAATGTCAATATATAGTTTATTAAAATGTATTATTTCATACAGTTCAAGTTCACGATTATTTATAAAGCACATTTAAAAACAACAAGCGTTGTACCAAAATGCTGTAAAATTTATAAACATAATTAAACAATATCAAAAAGGAACAAAAAATAGATAAACTCATAAAATACAAATAAAATCATGCAAGCTAAACCATAAACTTTATGACCCCAACACCATGAGACTTCGATCTAGATTTAAAAGTGTCCAACGTGCATTCCACTGTTTAGGAGCCGCAAAAGCTTGGTCACCCTTCGTCTTTAAATGGGACAAGAGCGGAGAGATCTTGACATTTATAATAAAATTCATTAAAAATAAGTTAATTTAAATACATTATAAATAAAATTCTTAAAAATAATTTTCATTTTAATACATATATTATAAAATAAGTGCATTTAAATACATTAAAGAATAAAATTCATTAAAATAAGTTTAAACATACTTCATAATAAATAAAAATCTTTAAAAAATAAATTACATAAATTCATTATAATGAATAAAATTGATAGGCATCAGATGTTCTGCAGAAAAACAAACAAAAAAATGAACCTTGTTAGCTGCATGATTGCAAATTAACATTATGATGTACAATGCATTCTCCTACTTTTTTACATGCTCTTTCTGTTTGATGCCAATACAATACAAATGTTCACAGAAACATTGTATTATTATTTTTTTTAATTTTTTTTTTGACTAAACAGACTTCCATTGACATTTATATCAGGTTAATGATATTTTCTATTACCTAACCCAGAATGTGCAAAACACTGGATTTAAATAAAAACATGTTTTGGCCCATTTTTAAGTCTTTTTAACTAGTGAGGACCAGTGCTATGTCCTCACTAGTTAGTTATCATAATAATTCATAAGAGTGAGAACATTTGGCCCTCACAAATAATTACAGTCAAACCTGTACACAAACACACACACAAACAAGCACTCTTCTGTAGCCTGGGGGGACACACAGGGGGAGAGAGAGGGGGAAAAATCTGCCTAGTACCTCGGCGACATCCTCTGATTGGACTCCTGCCAAGTTCAAAGGCACTGTCCCACTGACACCCTCTCATTTCCATCTGCAACAACTGCAAGACAGCCTATTTTCTGAGGTGAGTCACTTTCTACTGTTCTACAAACCATGTTAAAAAGTTATAACTTTAAAGCTAAAAAAAACAATTCTTCCAATAAAATGAAAGTGATTGGGCCTTCTGTATATATATATATGCCAGCGACAAGACAGCCTGACAACAGAGGTTGTGACAGTTATTTTTTTTTAACAATTTTTAAAAATTTGGTCTGAGAGGAGGATTTCTGACAGGAAAGTGTATTTGATGATTTTTACATTATTGATCATTAAAAGTTAAGGTGAGAATGTCAGAGTATGAAGTAAAAAAAAGAGGAGTCCTGTCAGAGACTGCCCTCTTTCCACTCGCTGACAGAAAAAGTAATTTTATGAGGTAAATCTTAAATATCTTAATGATCTTCAATAAATAAATCAATTACATGAATGAAAAAATGATTTGTTGTGAAGAATGAAGTAAAAAAAGAGAGAAATCCAGTCAGATATGAAGTAAAAAAAGAGGAGGAGTCCTGTCAGAGACTGCCCTCTTTCCACTCTCTGACAGAAAAATTAATTTTCTGAGGTAAATCTTCACTTAAGAATCAAAAATACCAAACAGGTGTGCACATCCCAAATACCCGAATCAGGCTCAGGTGCAGGACAACTAAGTAACTTAAACGAAAAAGGAGGAGTGAAGTCCGCACACTGAAAAATGCTGCTCCAATTGAATTTATTACTAGCAACGTTTCGACCCTCAATAAATCTTCACTTCACATGAAAATATTTTTAATGATCTTCAATAAATAACTCAATTACAAGAAAATAAATTCTTGAAATATGAAGTAAAAAAAACTTTTAATTTAAAAAACATGTGAACTAAGAGACTTCTTTCAAAACATAAAAAATCTGACTGTTTTTATTTATATTTATTTATTTAGACAGTTTTTACAAGTACCTTTCTTTGTATTTTCTTTTCCACAGAATGGCAGCTCCAACTTCTCCCCCGGTATTTTTGAGGTGCAAGTGCATAGACATCCGTCTCAATCGCCGCGCACTGACCTACACTATGAAAGGCAAAAGAATAGAAGTTGCTAAAGTTAAAACCGAAATGGTTAGTGCATTAAGTGATGGTACAACGGTGTACCTTAATAAAAAAGAAGGGCTCACCCCTGAATTTGAGGAAGGGGTGAGTTACATCTTACAAAATTACACCCTGTCCAACACATATGGACAAATGTATTTATTCGTCGGGCCTGGAACGCTGAAATTTAAAACCGTGCCACAGGACATCAGCGGAGAGGCACAGAATGCTGCAAAAGAGGCCCTGTGTCCATCTTCAGCGAGTGTGACAGGTGAAGAACAGGACATATTTTCAAGGGGAGGCTACCTCAGCCTCCAAGGGCAGATCAAAGTAGTGAGTGAATTTTCTATTTTCTTTTGATCTAGTAAATTTTGCAGCGTTAAATGCATTATTTTAAGAGTTTAACCTTAAGTAACTTACCAGTTTAACAGTGTTACCTCTCTATCATCCTGTTCCAGCTCCAAGTTGCCTAGAATAGATAATTAGTTAATTGTGCAATACCTGTGCCAACTTAAATTATATTGTTTTATCAAGAAAAGAAAGTTTTACTTGAGAGTTAACTGTTCAAATCTCAGAATTACTCAGACTGTAAAAAAGATCAAACATAAAATGATGTTTTATTAACAAGGTTCGGGAGGAGCACGATCAGATAATCAACTAATTTGATTTAATTTTAACAGGACTGTTAAATGCTACACTCACTTGAAATTTAATTTTGCAGCTGCGTGGGGTGAGGATGACTCGCACTCACGTTCCCATCCAGGATCTTCACCTGATGTGTGGTGAAAAGGTCTTTGAGGTTTCGTTGTGGAGGGATGAGGCGCTGAGGGACCTGTATGCAGGAGACGAAGTGATTATCACCCACCTTCGTCCCTGCATCCTCAATGATGGCCGAGGAAAATTTCACTCCTCCACATACACCTCTGTGAAGGTACATAATGCACAACAAATCCATCTATGGCCATAAAACATGCATCTTGGAGCTGTAACTGTAAATGTCAATTAATGAATATCACATGAACAAAAGAACAACTGTTCTGAATATAAGTATATAATCTGAAGTTCTAGTATTTGATTTAATACAACAGGTCAATAAACAAGAATGTATTATCTACCATTGCAAATTTATAGAAAAATAAATATACTAACAGTGTAGTGTTCCAGTACTGATACACTGACACGGCATCCCAATTCGCATACTATCTATCCTAAATAGTAGGGTTGTTGAAATTAATTGTTGCATCGATGCATCACGATGTCGATGCAGAAATAGACCATAATCGATTATAGCCTACTGACATCATTCGCATAGTATTCGTCACGCCAGTTTAAATGCACTCTTAATTTCTAAATCTGATCCTGGCGAAATTCATGTAACGTTACTGACAGACTTTCACGTTTTTTTGTCCTGAAGTTTGCGGCTACAGTTAAATGCAACTGCATCCCTGAATACTTTTGATATGAAATTGATGTAAACACAGATATTACTGCATCTAATGACAGTATAAGGTGGCGCTGCTGAGGAGAAATCAAAACGCGCAACACTAAACTCAGCATACTGAGGTAAAAATTCAAAATGGAAAGTTTTTATATTTAAAATACAGTTAATTAGGCAACATCACTCAACGTTTCCACCATTGCGACCATTTAATAGTTCTATAAACAGTTCAATAAGCAAATACAATAATATTAGGTCACTTACATTTTTGGCGGAACCACAGCGCATTTCAAAGCAACCATCCGATTCATTGCTGAATGATTCAGTGTTTTGAACGAATCGGTTGAGTCAAAGTTTCATTAGCCCATGCATAAACATCTGATGAATCTGCTGTTTGAACGAATCGTTTATGAGCAACTCAATGAATCACTCATTAAATGCTCACTACTGGCACCTACTGGCGTTTTAATTTCGTTGAAAAGTATAATTTGCTGATAGAAAACCGATGAGAATATTGCATTAGAGTAAATCATTTGCAAAAAAACAAAACCCACACACACATAATACAAATATATTTCCATTGTCCTCATTTGTAAGTCACTATGGATAAAAGTGTCTGCTAAATTAATAAATGTAAATATATATTACATTTACATAAGTTCGATATCATAGAGCACCCCCTCATAACAAATCCCAATTTAACCCCTGGATATACCAAAGATACCCAGATGGTCTACTGTTTCCAGACAAAATTTGAAGTCCAGATCCATGCACACTCTAATACTGTAACATTTAATGTGGAGGATTTGAACTGTAGCGAGATGATTGACTGGGCAGTTTAAAGTGCATAATGCAGGATACAGACTCCAGAAGCCTCAGTACCATATTTATAAGTATATTTTAAAGAAAATCTACATAATTTTTTTATACATTGACTCACTGGTTCTCTGACCTGCATGACACACTTTAAACGGTAACAGGGTGCACATAACTAAGCGGCAGAGCACTCAATTAAAGGAGGCAATTATGACAAAGTAGTATGTCCCAAACCTTGCCTGTTCTTCTGCTACACAATCTAAAGTATGTACTATTTGTTCACAAAAGGCGTACATACTTATTGGGCATAGTGAATTGGGATGCAGTGTAACACTTGGCACGTCCAGTACTAATTTTATTTTATTTATTTGCTTTTTTTTGTACAGATTGCTCAGGGACAGGTCGAGGAAACCGTGGCTGAGGTAATCAGTGTCTGAAATTCAGGATACCTGCCACTTTTTAACAAGTGACTCCATGGTCTATGTGATCCCCGAAAGGATCTATGCCAGCAACGTTGACGACTTGATCTCCAGGCTGCCCATGAGGCTAATGTTAAAACATATCAACTGACGTGTTTTAGAGATTCGTTCAGTTGAACAGTAAAATGTTCTATCTATCTGTCTGTTTAGTTTGTGGGGTTTTTTCACTTTTTAACATCTGATGTTTTCTTTGTTTAAAGCTATGCTTTTCTTTGTTCTTTTTTAGTTTGTATATAGTTTGTTCTAAACCGTTTGTCAATAACAATAAAAATATAATTCTGTTTTCACATTAGTATATATCTCTCCATCCTTCCTCTAACATCTATATCTTTAGTTGTGTCACTTTGAAGATTAACCAATGTCATATGGGTTTGAAAAGACATGAGCGAGAGTAAATGCAACAGTTTTTCATTTTGGGGTTAAGTATCCCTTAAAGCAAACAGAGAAGCACATCCTTTACAGACACTGTAATTTACTACTGAATTTAAAACTATTCATCCTGCTGCTAGAAATTATAATGCAATATTTAGATAATCTGAAGAGAATAAGTCATTATGCACACTCATTATGCTATAAATTTACAAGTTTAAGTTTGCTACAATTAAAAAAAAAAAATACACAACCCTAAACCTTTTTCCTAGAGTCCCACAAAGTGCATTTTTTTTCTTTTTTGATCCATAAAACATGCTAAATCTGCTAGGTGTCAGAACCTGTTAACCAATTATTCTCTGGATTCTTTTGAGATTTTCCCATGGAAATCTGCAATGTTTTTTTTTTTTATTTATGAGTAAATTTCTGTCGAGGTTTAAAATAACATTCCTGCACCACTCTATAGTGCTTACAAAACAGAAGATTGTTTTACTTACGGTGAAGTACAGATGATGACAGTCACCAAGACCATCTTGGATCTGAGGTGTGGGAATAGAAAAAGAAAAGTTAAAATCTTCCAGCTACACCATTGTGAAAGTATAAAAATATAATGAAAAACACAATAACATGCTGAACGTTATATTTTCAGTGCATTTAATGGGATGTAACGTTAGACGATTGTCAATAGCATTTTAACTATGAAGGACTAGCGTAACGCCATCACCAATCACTTAGCATTTCCTAAATAAGGTAAGGACATTTTATTTGCTAATTAAAACACACGCTTAATCGCCTCTCAGAAATCCTTTTTAGTACTCACCTGAAGTGAAGAGAGATATCCTGCTGCACCGTCACACACTGGGCAAAGTTACATCCATACAGTGTCTAATGTTTGTTGGGGTAACTCTATCTCCACTCAGGCACACGCGCCAAACCTGCGTCCACGGAAGTGAGGGGCGGAGCTTGTAGTAAATAGAGTTGTGCTTATTTACATTGCATTTCGAGTCATGGTGAAGAGTTTGTCACGACTGTTCGAGTGTTGGACTTTTACAATAAATGTTGACTGCAATTTACCCATAAAACACCGGAAGTGGCGCATTCCCAATAAGGTGGCATCCATTTAAAGGGGTGGTTGATTGCGATTTCACTTTTTTAACATTAGTTAGTGTGTAATGTTGCTGTTTGAGCATAAACAATATCTGCAGACTTGCGGCGTTGAAAGTTCAATGCAAATGGAGATATCGTCTTTTAAAATTCGGGCAGTTTAATGCCTACAAAAACGACAGGTAAGGGACTACAACGAGTTACTTCCCGGGTCTGATACGTCACAGACCCAGATAAACCCCGCCCCCGGGAACACGCAGCAAAGGGGGCGGAGCCATGCTGCGCTGCTTTAGAGAAGAGGAAGAGAAAACTAGGGATGCACGTAAAAATCTATTCATATGAATCACGATTCTGTCTTCTAACGATTCTAATGGATTCACAAGTTTCAAAATCATTAAAGCAGCGGTTCTTAATACTGTTACTCTGTCACCCTGCTCTGCATCTCTCTCTCTCTCTCTCTCTCGCTCTCTCTCTCTCTCTCACACACACACACTCACACTCACACTCTCTCTCTCTCTCTCTCACTCTCTCTCTCTCTCTCTCTCACACACACACACACACACTCTCTCTCTCTCTCTCTCACACACAGACACTATCTCTCTCTCTCTCTCTCTCTCTCTCTCACACACACACACACACACACACACACACACACACACACACACACACACTCTCTCTAGCTCTCTCTCTCTCACACACACACACACACACACTCTCTCTCTCTCTCTCTCTCTCTCTCTCTCTCTCTCATTCAGATCGTCAGATAAGCTCCAACAAACTGTTCCAATTATACACTTATTTTCACACAGCAATGAGAAGCATTATAAATGGACACGCGTGCGGTTGCTGTGCTGTATTAAAGCTTTAATCAGGATAAAACCGTATATTAAAAGCTAACAGAAGCAGTAGCACTTACAAATAGCAGCGTATTTAAAAGTATGAGACAACAACAACCAAACATACCATTAAGAGCCGTGCTTGCACAGGTTCTGCACGATCCTCTTCACTAATATCCTCTGGGTCTCAATCGGGCTCAAATTGATAAGCATTATAGACAACGCCACTGTTTACAATTCAACCGGAGCACATGCTGCTGAGGAGAGGGGCGGGACGTTCAGACGTGCAGTAGAGGCGGTTTAGCCAATCACAACACACTGAGCCAGCTAACCAATCTCTGAAGGAGGGGCTTCATAAACCAGGAAATAAATCGAGGCGTTTGTCAGAGAAGGGACAGAGAGGTGTGGAATAAAGGTCAATTATGTGAAAAATAATGCGTTTTTAAAAAAAACAAGCATGAACACATACTAGACTGCACCCCATAAACACAATCAAGCCTAGAAAAAAAACAGTCAACCACCCCTTTAATGATTTGAATTAAAATTATAATTGACACTCAATAAGTTATTATTGCATACTGTTTTATACTGTACTACAATACTGAGGTGCAGATAATTGCCATTATTTGCAATAAGTATTATAAATAATAATAAAAAAATACTGCTAATGTAACGTTAGAATCTATATCTATTTGTGTAAATAGGCTACTGCTCTTTTTTAATTAGTGTAAATGGGTCATTCTATGGAAATGTCCATTTTTCTGTCCCTAGCCTTTACAGAAATATTACACTTGAAAAACATGTTAGGGTTACAATTTTTATATATATATTTATATATATATAAAAAAGTGTTATTTGAACAATTACACCTTCTTTAAACCATCGATGTGGCAATATTTCTATCTATCTATCTATCTATCTATCTATCATTTGACTTTTCTATCTATCTATCTTTCTATCTATCATTTGACTTTTCTATCTATCTATCTTTCTATCTATCATTTGACTTTTCTATCTATCTATCTATCTATCTATCTATCTATCTATCATTTGGCTTTTCTATCTATCTATCTTTCTATCATCTATATATCTATCTATAACAATTCAGAGCACCTTAGCTACCACATAGAAACACCCTAGTAACCTCCTAGAATACCCTAGCAACCACTCTGTGGTGCTTAGCATCTATCTATCTATCTATCTATCTATCTATCTAACTTTGTAAAACTATTTTAAACTTCAAACCACCCCGGGTACCATAGCAACCGCATAGCAACACCCTAGCAACCGACTTGAGTACCTTGGCAACCACATAGCAACACCTTAGCAACCACATAGAATGCCCTATCCACCTCTCTGAGGTCCTTAGCATTTATCTATCTATCTATAATCTGACTCTATCTATCTATCTATCTATAATCTGACTATCTATCTATTTATCTATCTATATCTGACAGACTGTATTGCCTTAAACTTAAAAAAACTACTTTAAACTTCAAACTATTTCAGACTGAAAACCATCAAACTTAAAACTTTTAAAACTGTTAAAACTTAAACTTTTTTTAAACTTTTCAAACTTTTTCAAACTTTCTGGTCCGGCTTTCTCAAGCCAACTTAAAGTTTGTCTCGACAAACTTTTCTATCTAGTTAAGTTGGCTTGAGAAAGCCAACTTACTGAAATGCTATTTAAACTTCTTCTTCTTATTAAGTTGGCTTGAGAAAGCCAACTTACTGAAATCCTATTTAAACTTCTTATTATTATTCTTTTTATGAGACTAAAATTTCTGACTGCTACTCCTCCTAGAGCTTTAACTCTACAGACTCCAAACTCAGTCCAGATCTTCAGACTGATCTCGCCGGGTGTGCTATATCTTTTCTAACTGATCAGACTTATGATTTTCATAAAAATAAAGATTAAAACTCATAAAAATCCCATAGACTTACATTGACGGAATGTTCAGATGAGCCAAGACTATTCAAACTCCAACTGTCAAAATTCAAATCTAAACACACTGAAGCCCATTTAGACTCAATCAGACTTCCCTTCTATGTACTATTTCTATCCAATTCAAACTAATTTAAGCTTCCACTCTATCTAATTCTATTTCTAATCTAAATCATGCTAGCAACATGCTAATCATGCTTTAAACATGCTAGTAACATGCTAAGAATGCTAACAACATGCTAGTAACTTTGCTAATCATGCTAGCAAAATGCTAATCATGCTAGAAACATGCTAGCGACATGCTAATAACTTGCTAATCATGCTAACAACTTGTTAATCATGCTAACAACATGCTAGCGACATGCTAGTAACATGCTAATCATGCTAGAAACATGCTAGCGACATGCTAGTAACATGCTAATCATGCTATAAAAATGCTAGCGACATGCTAGTAACTTGCTAATCATGCTAACGACATGCTAATCATGCTAGAAACATGCTAGCGACATGCTAATAACTTGCTAATCATGTTAACAACATGCTAGCGACATGCTAGTAACATGCTAATCATGCTAGAAACATGCTAGCGACATGCTAGTAACTTGCTAATCATGCTTACGACATGCTAATCATGCTAGAAACATGCTAGCGACATGCTAGTAACATGCTAATCATGCTAGAGACATGCTAATAGCATGCTAATCATGTTAGAAACATGCTTGCGACATGCTAGTAACATGCTAATCATGCTAGAAACATGCTAGCGACATGCTAGTAACATGCTAATCATGCTATAAAAATGCTAGCGACATGCTAGTAACTTGCTAATCATGCTAACGACATGCTAATCATGCTAGAAACATGCTAGCGACATGCTAATAACTTTCTAATCATGTTAACAACATGCTAGCGACATGCTAGTAACATGCTAATCATGCTAGAAACATGCTAGCGACATGCTAGTAACTTGCTAATCATGCTTACGACATGCTAATCATGCTAGAAACATGCTAGCGACATGCTAGTAACATGCTAATCATGCTAGAGACATGCTAATAGCATGCTAATCATGTTAGAAACATGCTTGCGACATGCTAGTAACATGCTAATCATGCTAGAAACATGCTAGCGACATGCTAGTAACATGCTAATCATGCTAGAATCATGCTAGCAACATGCTAGTAACTTGCTAAGCATGCTAACAACATACTAGTAACTTGGTAATCATGCTAGCAAAATGCTAATCCTGCTAGAAACATGCTAGCGACATGCTAATAACTGGCTAATCATGCTAACAACATGCTAATAGCATGCTAATCATGATAGTGACATGCTAGTAACATGCTAATCATGCTAGAAACATGCTAGCGACATGCTAGTAACATGCTAATCATGCTAGAAACATGATAGCGACATGCTAGTAACTTTGCTAATCATGCTAATGACATGCTAATCATGCTAGAAACATACTAGCGACATGTTAGTAACATGCTAATCATGCTAGAGACATTCTAGTAGCATGTTAATCATGCTAGAAACATGCTAGCGACATGCTAGTCACGTGCTAATTATGGTAGAGACATGCTAGTAGAATGCTAATCATGCTAGAAACATGCTAGCGACATGCTAGTAACATGCTAATCATGCTAGAAACATGCTAGCGACATGCTAGTCACATGCTAATCATGCTAGAAACATGCTAGCGACATGCTAGTAACATGCTAATCATGCTAGTGAAATGCTAATCATGCTAGAAACATGCTAGCGACATGCTAGTAACATGCTAATCATGCTAGAAACATGCTAGCGACATGCTAGTCACTTGCGAGTCATGCTAGCAACATGCTAGTCACTTGCTAATCATGCTAACAACATGCTAGTCACTGGTTAAACCAACCTAGCAACCACCCTGACTACCCTAGCAACCACATAGCAACACCTTAGTGACCAGCCCGGGTACCCTAGCAACTGCATATCAATCATCTGACTATCTATCTATCTATCTATCTATCTATCCATCTATAATCTAACCCTATCTATCTATCAATCAAACTTAAAACTTTTAAAACTTATAAAACTTAAACTTTTAAAACTTATAAAACTTATAAAACTTTTAAAACTTATAAAACTTAAACTTACTTATAAAACTTTTAAAACTTATAAAACTTAAACTTTTAAAACTTATAAAACTTTTAAAACTTATAAAACTTAAACTTTTAAAACTTATAAAACTTAAACTTTTAAAACTTATAAAACTTTTAAAACTTATAAAACTTAAACTTTTAAAACTTATAAAACTTTTAAAACTTATAAAACTTAAACTTTTAAAACTTATAAAACTTTTAAAACTTATAAAACTTAAACTTTTAAAACTTATAAAACTTTTAAAACTTGTAAAACTTAAACTTTTAAAACTTATAAAACTTAAACTTTTTTAAACTTTTCAAACTTTTTAAAACTTTCTGGTCCGGCTTTCTCAAGCCAACTTAAAAACAAACTTTTTTATCTAGTTATTATTATTCTTCTGAGACTAAAATTTACAACTCTAACTCCTCCTAGAGCTTTAACTCTACAGACTCCAAACTCAGTCCAGATCTTCAGACTGATCTCGCCGGGTGTGCTATATCTTTTCTAACTGATCCGACTTATGGTTTTCATAAAAATGAAGATTAAAAATCATAAAAATCCCATAGACTTACATTGACGGAATGTTCAGATGAACCAAGACTATTCAAACTCCAACTGTCAAAATTCAAATCTAAACACACTGAAGCCCATTAGACTCAATCAGACTTCCCTTCTATGTACTATTTCTATCCCATTCAAACTAATTTAAGCTTCCACTCTATCTAATTCTATTTCTAATCTATCTAAATCATGCTAGCAACATGCTAATCATGCTAGAATCATGCTAGCAACATGCTAGTCACATGCTAATCATGCTAGAGACATGCTAGTAGCATGCTAATCATGCTAGAAACATGCTAGTCACTTGATAAAAATGCTAGCAACATGCTAGCAGCAAGCTAATCATGCTAGCGACATGCTAGCATCAAGCTAATTATGCTAGCAGCAAGCTAATCATGCTACAACCATGCTAGCGACATGCTAGTAACATGCTAATCATGTTAGAAACATGCTAGCGACATGCTAGTAACTTGCTAATCGTGCTAGAAACATGCTAGCTACATGCTAGTCACATGCTAATCATGCTAGAGACATGCTAGTAGCATGGTAATCATGCTAGAAACATGCTAGAGACATGCTAGTCACATGCTAATCATGCTAGAGACATGCTAGTAGCATGCTAATCATGCTACAAACATGCTAGCGACATGCTAATAACATGCTAATCATGCTAGCGAAATGTTAATCATGCTAGAAACATGCTAGCGACATGCTAGTAACATGCTAATCATGCTAGAAACATGCTAGCGACATGCTAATCACTTGCGAGTCATGCCAGCAACATGCTAGTTACTTGCTAATCATTGTAACAACATGCTAGTCACTGGTTAAACCAACCTAGCAACCACCCTGACTACCCTAGCAACCACATAGCAACACCTTGGCAACCACCTCGGGTACCCTAGCAACCGCATAGCAACACCTTAGCAACCACCCCGGGTAACCTAGCAACCACCCCGAGTACCCTAGCAACTGAATAGCAACACCTTAGCAACCACCCCGAGTACCCTAGCAACTGCATAGCAACACCTTAGCAACCACCCCGGGAACTCTAGCAACCACCCCGAGTACCCTAGGAACTGCATAGCAACACCTTAGCAACCACCCCGGGTACCCTAGCAACACCCTAGCAACCACCCCGGTTACCCTAGCAACCGCATAGCAACACCCTAGCAACCACCCCGGTTACCCTAGCAACCGCATAGCAACACCCTAACAACCACCCAGAGTGCCCTAGCAACTGCATAGTAACACCTTAGCAACCACCATGGGTACCCTAGCAACCGCATAGCAACACCCTAGCAACCACCCTGGTTATCTAAGCAACCACATAGCAACACCCTAACAACCACCCCAGGTACCTTAGCAACCACCCCAGGTTCCCTAGCAACCGCATAGCAACACCCTAGCAACCGACCCAGATCCCCTAGCAACTGCGTAGCAACACCCTAGCAACCACCCCGGGTACCTTAGCAACTGCGTAGCAACACCCTAGCAACCAACCCGGGTACCTTAGCAACTGCGTAGCAACACCTTAGCAACCACCCTGGGTACCATAGCAACCATGTAGCAACACCTTAGCAACCACCCCGAGTACCATAGCAACCTAATAGCAACATCCTAGCAACCGACCCAGATACCCTAGCAACCGCATTGCAACACCCTAGCAACCAACCCGGGTTTCTTAGCAACTGCATAGCAACACCCTGCCACCCTATCTACTCTATCTATCTATCTAATATTCCTATCTATCTATCTATCTACTCTATCTATCTATCTAATATTCCTATCTATCTATCTATCTATCTATCTTGTTATTTAAACTTCAGACATCTTCAAATGAACACCTTCAAACTGCAGAGCTTTTCAAACTACTTCTAATAGGTCAAACTTTCAAAAGCCAACTTCAAAGTTTGTTCACAAACTTTTTTATCTAGTTAAGTTGGCTTGAGAAAGCCAACTTACTGAAATGCTATTTAAACTTCTTATTATTCTTCTGAGACTAAATTTACAACTCTAACTGCTCCTAGAGCTTTAACTCTACAGACTCCAAACTCAGTCCAGATCTTCAGACTGATCTCGCCGGGTGTGCTATATCTTTTCTAACTGATTAGACATATGATTTTCATAAAAATAAAGATTAAAACTCATAAAAATCCCATAGACTTACATTGACGGAATGTTCAGATGAGCCAAGACTATTCAAACTCCAACTGTCAAAATTCAAATCTAAACACACTGAAGCCCATTAGACTCAATCAGACTTCCCTTCTATGTACTATTTCTATCCAATTCAAACTAATTTAAGCTTCCACTCTATCTAATACTATTTCTAATCTATCTAAATCATGCTAGCAACATGCTAGTAACATGCTAATCATGCTTTAAACATGCTAGTAACATGCTAATCATGCTAGAATCATGCTAGCAACATGCTAGTAACTTGCTAAGCATGCTAACAACATGCTAGTAACTTGCTAATCATGCTAGCAAAATGCTAATCATGCTAGAAACATGCTAGCGACATGCTAATAACTTGCTAATCATGCTAACAACATGCTAGCGACATGCTAGTAACTTGCTAATCATGCTAGTGACATGCTTGTAACTTGCTAATCATGCTAGTAACATGTTAATCATGCTAGAAACTTGCTAGCGACATGCTAATAACTTGCTAATCATGTTAACAACATGCTAGCGACATGCTAGTAACATGCTAATCATGCTATAAACATGCTAGAGACATGCTAGTAACTTGCTAATCATGCTAGAAACATGCTAGCGACATGCTAGTAACATGCTAATCATGCTAGAGACATGCTAATATCATGCTAATCATGTTAGAAACATGCTAGCGACATGCTAGTAACATGCTAATCATGCTAGAAACATGCTAGCGACATGCTAGTAACTTGCTAATCATGCTAACGACATGATAATCATGCTAGAAACATGCTAGCGACATGCTAGTAACATGCTAATCATGCTAGAGACATGCTAATAGCATGCTAATCATGTTAGAAACATGCTAGCGACATGCTAGTAACATGCTAATCATGCTAGAAACATGCTAGCGACATGCTAGTAACTTGCTAATCATGCTAACGACATGCTAATCACGCTAGAAACATACTAGCGACATGCTAGTAACATGCTAATCATGCTAGAGACATGCTAGTAGCATGCTAATCATGCTAGAAACATGTTAGCGACATGCTAGTAACATGCTAATCATGCTAGCAAAATGCTAATCATGCTACAATCATGCTAGCGACATGCTAATCATGCTAGAAACATGCTAGCGACATTCTAGTAACATGCTAATCATGCTAGAAACATGCTAGCGACATGCTAGTAACATGCTAATCATGCTAGCGACATGCTAGTAACTTCCTAATCATGCAACATGCTAGTCACTTGCTAGTCATGTTAGAAACATGCTAGCGACATGCTAGTAACATGCTAATCATGCTAGCAACATGCTAGTAACTTGCTAATCATGCTAGTAAACATGGTAATGACATGCTAGTCACATGCTAATCATGCTAACAGCATGCTAGTAACATGCTAATCATGCTAGCGACATGCTAATCATGCTAGAAACATGCTAGCGACATGCTAGTAACATGCTAATCATGCTAGAAACATGCTAGCGACATGCTAGTAACATGCTAATCATGCTAGCGACATGCTAGTAACTTCCTAATCATGCAACATGCTAGTCACTTGCTAGTCATGCTAAAAACATGCTAGCAACATGCTAGTAACATGTTAATCATGCTAGAAACATGCTAGCGACATGCTAGTAACATGCTAATCATGCTAGCGACATGCTAGTAACTTGCTAATCATGTTAGCAAACATGCTAGCCACATGCTAATCATGCAACAGCATGCTAGTAACATGCTAATCATGCTAGAATCATGCTAGCAACATGCTAGTAACTTGATAAGCATGCTAACAACATGCTAGTAACTTGCTAATCATGCTAGCAAAATGTTAATCATGCTACAAACATGCTAGCGACATGCTAATAACTCGCTAATCATGCTAACAACATGCTAGCGACATGCTAGTAACATGCTAATCATGCTAGTGAAATGCTAATCATGCTAGAAACATGCTAGCGACATACTAGTAACATGCTAATCATGCTAACAACACTTGCCACTTAGCTAGTCACTTGCTAAACCAACCTAGCAACCACCCTGACTACCCTAGCAACCACATAGCAACACCTTAGTGACCAGCCCGGGTACCCTAGCAACCGCATATCAAGACCCTAGCAACCGACCTGGGTACCTTAGCAACCACTTAGGAACACCCTAGCAACCACCCCGGGTACCCTAGCAACCGCATAGAAACATCTTAGCAACCACATAGAATACCCTAGCAACCACTCTGAGGCCCGTAGCATCTATCTATCTATCTATCTATAATCTGACCCTATCTATCTATCTATCTATCTATCTATAATCTGACCCTATCTATCTATAATCTGACCCTATCTATCTATCTATCTATCTATCTATAATCTGACCCTATCTATCTATCTATAATCTGACCCTATCTATCTATCTATCTATCTATAATCTGACCCTATCTATCTATCTATCTATCTATCTATAATCTGACCCTATCTATCTATCTATCTATCTATCTATAATCTGACCCTATCTATCTATCTATCTATCTATGTATAATCTGACCCTATCTATCTATCTATCTATCTATCTATAATCTGACCCTATCTATCTATCTATCTATAATCTGACCCTATCTATCTATCTATCTATCTATCTATAATCTGACTCTATCTATCTATCTATCTATCTATCTATCAAACTTTAAGCTTTTAAAACTGTTAAATTTCAAACTATTTCAGACTGAAAAGCTTCAAACTTCAAACTTTTAAAACTTTTAAAACTTAAACTTTTAAAACTTGTAAAACTTAAACTTTTTAAACTTTCCAAACTTTTTTAAACTTTTAAAACTTTTTAAAACTTTCTGGTCCGGCTTTCTCAAGCCAACTTAAAGTTTGTCTCGACAAACTTTTTTATCTAGTTATTATTAAGTTGGCTTGAGAAAGCCAACTTACTGAAATGCTATTTAAACTTCTTATTATTATTATTCTTCTGAGACTAAATTTCTGACTGCTACTCCTCCTAGAGCTTTAACTCTACAGACTCCAAACTCAGCCCAAATCTTCAGACTGATCTCGCCGGGTGTGCTATATCTTTTCTAACTGATCAGACTTATGATTTTCATAAAAATGAAGATTAAAACTCATAAAAATCCCATAGACTTACATTGACGGAATGTTCAGATGAGCCAAGACTATTCAAACTCCAACTGTCAAAATTCAAATCTAAACCACTGAAGCCCATTAGACTCAATCAGACTTCCCTTCTATGTACTATTTCTATTCAATTCAAACTAATTTAAGCTTCCACTCTATCTAATACTATTTCTAATCTATCTAAATCATGCTAGCAACATGCTAGTAACATGCTAATCATGCTAGAATCATGCTAGCAACATGCTAGTAACTTGATAAGCATGCTAACAACATGCTAGTAACTTGCTAATCATGCTAGCAAAATGCTAATCATGCTAGAAACATGCTAGCGACATGCTAATAACTTGCTAATCATGCTAACAACATGCTAGTGACATGTTAGTAACATGCTAATCATGCTAAAAAAATGCTAGCGACATGCTAATAACTTGCTAATCATGCTAACAACATGCTAGCGACATGCTAGTAACATGCTAATCATGCTAGAAACATGCTAGCGACATGCTAGTAACTTGCTAATCATGCTAACGACATACTAATCATGCTAGAAACATGCTAGCGACATGCTAATCATGCTAGAGACATGCTAATAGCATGCTAATCATGCTAGAAACATGCTAGCGACATGCTAATAATGCTAGCGACATGCTAATCATGCTAGAAACATGCTAGCGACATGCTAGTAACATGCTAATCATGCTAGCGACATGCTAGTAACTTGCTAATCATGCTAGCAAACATGCAAATCATGCAACAGCATGCTAGTAAAATGCTAATCATGCTAGAAACATGCTAACGACATGCTAGTCACTTGCTAGTCTTGTTAACAACATGCTGGTAGCATGCTAATCATGCTAGAAACATGCTAGCGACATGCTAGTCACATGCTAATCATGCTAGAGACATGCTAGTAGCATGCTAATCATGCTAGAAACATGCTAGTCACTTGATAAAAATGCTAGCAACATGCTAGCAGCAAGCTAATCATGCTAGCGACATGCTAGCAGCAAGCTAATTATGCTAGCGACATGCTAGCAGCAAGCTAATCATGCTACAACCATGCTAGCGACATGCTAGTAACATGCTAATCATGTTAGAAACATGCTAGCGACATGCTAGTAACTTGCTAATCGTGCTAGAAACATGCTAGCTACATGCTAGTCACATGTTAATCATGCTAGGGACATGCTAGTAGCATGCTAATCATGCTAGAAACATGCTAGAGACATGCTAGTCACATGCTAATCATGCTAGAGACATGCTAGTAGCATGCTAATCATGCTACAAACATGCTAGCGACATGCTAATAACATGCTAATCATGCTAGCGAAATGTTAATCATGCTAGAAACATGCTAGCGACATGCTAGTAACATGCTAATCATGCTAGAAACATGCTAGCGACATGCTAGTCACTTGCGAGTCATGCCAGCAACATGCTAGTTACTTGCTAATCATGGTAGCAACATGCTAGTCACTGGTTAAACCAACCTAGCAACCACCCTGACTACCCTAGCAACCACATAGCAACACCTTAGCAACCACCCCGGGTACCCTAGCAACCACCCCGAGTACCCTAGCAACTGCATAGCAACACCTTAGCAACCACCCCGGGTACCCTAGCAACCACCCCGAGTACCCTAGCAACTGCATAGCAACACCTTAGCAACCACCCCGGGTACCCTAGCAACACCCTAGCAACCACCCCGGTTACCCTAGCAACCGCATAGCAACACCCTAGCAACCACCCCGGTTACCCTAGCAACCGCATAGCAACACCCTAACAACCACCCAGAGTACCCTAGCAACTGCATAGTAACACCTTAGCAACCACCATGGGTAACCTAGCAACCACATAGCAACACCCTAACAACCACCCCAGGTACCTTAGCAACCACTCCAGGTTCCCTAGCAACCGCATAGCAACACCCTAGCAACCGACCCAGATCCCCTAGCAACTGCGTAGCAACACCCTAGCAACCACCCCGGGTACCTTAGCAACTGCGTAGCAACACCCTAGCAACCAACCCGGGTACCTTAGCAACTGCGTAGCAACACCTTAGCAACCACCCTGGGTACCATAGCAACCTAATAGCAACATCCTAGCAACCGACCCAGATACCCTAGCAACCGCATTGCAACACCCTAGCAACCAACCCGGGTTTCTTAGCAACTGCATTGCAACACCCTGCCACCCTATCTACTCTATCTATCTATCTATCTAATATTCCTATCTATCTATCTATCTATCTATCTATCTATCTTGTTATTTAAACTTCAGACTTCTTCAAATGAACACCTTCAAACTGCAGAGCTTTTCAAACTACTTCTAATAGGTCAGACTTTCTCAAGCCAACTTCAAAGTTTGTTCACAAACTTTTTTATCTAGTTAAGTTGGCTTGTGAAAGCCAACTTACTGAAATCCTATTTAAACTTCTTATTATTATTATTCTTCTGAGACTAAATTTCTGACTGCTACTCCTCCTAGAGCTTTAACTCTACAGACTCCAAACTCAGCCCAAATCTTCAGACTGATCTCGCCGGGTGTGCTATATCTTTTCTAACTGATCAGACTTATGATTTTCATAAAAATGAAGATTAAAACTCATAAAAATCCCATAGACTTACATTGACGGAATGTTCAGATGAGCCAAGACTATTCAAACTCCAACTGTCAAAATTCAAATCTAAACCACTGAAGCCCATTAGACTCAATCAGACTTCCCTTCTATGTACTATTTCTATTCAATTCAAACTAATTTAAGCTTCCACTCTTATCTAATACTATTTCTAATCTATCTAAATCATGCTAGCAACATGCTAGTAACATGCTAATCATGCTAGAATCATGCTAGCAACATGCTAGTAACTTGCTAAGCATGCTAACAACATGCTAGTAACTTGCTAATCATGCTAGCAAAATGCTAATCAGGCTAGAAACATGCTAGCGACATGCTAATAACTTGCTAATCATGCTAACAACATGCTAGCGACATGCTAGTAACTTGCTAATAATGCTAGTGACATGCTTGTAACTTGCTAATCATGCTAGTGACATGCTAGTAACATGCTAATCATGCTAAAAACATGCTAGCGACATGCTAATAACTTGCTAATCATGCTAACAACATGCTAGCGACATGCTAGTAACATGCTAATCATGCTAGAAACATGCTAGCGACATGCTAGTAACTTGCTAATCATGCTAACGACATGCTAATCATGCTAGAAACATGCTAGCGACATGCTAATCATGCTAGAGACATGCTAATAGCATGCTAATCATGTTAGAAACATGCTAGCGACATGCTAGTAACATGCTAATAATGCTAGCGACATGCTAATCATGCTAGAAACATGCTAGCGACATGCTAGTAACATGCTAATCATGCTAGCGACATGCTAGTAACTTGCTAATCATGCTAGCAAACATGCTAATCATGCAACAGCATGCTAGTAAAATGCTAATCATGCTAGAAACATGCTAGTCACTTGCTAGTCTTGTTAACAACATGCTGGTAGCATGCTAATCATGCTAGAAACATGCTAGCGACATGCTAGTCACATGCTAATCATGCTAGAGACATGCTAGTAGCATGGTAATCATGCTAGAAACATGCTAGTCACTTGATAAAAATGCTAGCAACATGCTAGCAGCAAGCTAATCATGCTAGCGACATGCTAGCAGCAAGCTAATTATGCTAGCGACATGCTAGCAGCAAGCTAATCATGCTACAACCATGCTAGCGACATGCTAGTAACATGCTAATCATGTTAGAAACATGCTAGCGACATGCTAGTAACTTGCTAATCGTGCTAGAAACATGCTAGCTACATGCTAGTCACATGCTAATCATGCTAGAGACATGCTAGTAGCATGCTAATCATGCTAGAAACATGCTAGAGACATGCTAGTCACATGCTAATCATGCTAGAGACATGCTAGTAGCATGCTAATCATGCTACAAACATGCTAGCGACATGCTAATAACATGCTAATCATGCTAGCGAAATGTTAATCATGCTAGAAACATGCTAGCGACATGCTAGTAACATGCTAATCATGCTAGAAACATGCTAGCGACATGCTAGTCACTTGCGAGTCATGCCAGCAACATGTTAGTTACTTGCTATTCATGGTAGCAACATGCTAGTCACTGGTTAAACCAACCTAGCAACCACCCTGACTACCCTAGCAACCACATAGCAACACCTTGGCAACCACCTCGGGTACCCTAGCAACTGCATAGCAACACCTTAGCAACCACCCCGGGTAACCTAGCAACCACCCCGAGTACCCTAGCAACTGCATAGCAACACCTTAGCAACCACCCCGGGTACCCTAGCAACCACCCCGAGTACCCTAGCAACTGCATAGCAACACCTTAGCAACCACCCCGGGTACCCTACCAACCACCCCGAGTACCCTAGCAACTGCATAGCAACACCTTAGCAACCACCCCAGGTACCCTAGCAACACCCTAGCAACCACCCCGGTTACCCTAGCAACCGCATAGCAATACCCTAGCAACCACCCCGGTTACCCTAGCAACCGCATAGCAACACCCTAACAACCACCCAGAGTACCCTAGCAACTGCATAGTAACACCTTAGCAACCACCATGGGTACACTAGCAACCGCATAGCAACACCCTAGCAACCAACCCGGGTACCTTAGCAACCACATAGCAACACCTTGGCAACCACCTCGGGTACCCTAGCAACCGCATAGCAACACCTTAGCAACCACCCCGGGTACCCTAGCAACCACCCCGGGTACCCTAGCAACCACCCCGAGTACCCTAGCAACTGCATAGCAACACCTTAGCAACCATCCCAGGTACCCTAGCAACACCCTAGCAACCACCCCGGTTACCCTAGCAACCGCATAGCAACACCCTAGCAACCACCCCGGTTACCCTAGCAACCGCATAGCAACACCCTAGCAACCACCCCGGTTACCCTAGCAACCGCATAGCAACACCCTAACAACCACCCAGAGTACCCTAGCAACTGCATAGTAACACCTTAGCAACCACCATGGGTACCCTAGCAACCGCATAGCAACACCCTAGCAACCAACCCGGGTACCTTAGCAACTGCGTAGCAACACCTTAGCAACCACCCTGGGTACCATAGCAACCATGTAGCAACACCTTAGCAACCACCCCGAGTACCATAGCAACCTAATAGCAACATCCTAGCAACCGACCCAGATACCCTAGCAACCGCATTGCAACACCCTAGCAACCAACCCGGGTTTCTTAGCAACTACATAGCAACACCCTGCCACCCTATCTACTCTATCTATCTATCTAATATTCCTATCTATCTATCTATCTATCTATCTATCTTGTTATTTAAACTTCAGACTTCTTCAAATGAACACCTTCAAACTGCAGAGCTTTTCAAACTACTTCTAATAGGTCAGACTTTCTCAAGCCAACTTCAAAGTTTGTTCACAAACTTTTTTATCTAGTTATTATTATTCTTCTGAGACTAAATTTCTGACTGCTACTCCTCCTAGAGCTTTAACTCTACAGACTCCAAACTCAGCCCAAATCTTCAGACTGATCTCGCCGGGTGTGCTATATCTTTTCTAACTGATCAGACTTATGATTTTCATAAAAATGAAGATTAAAACTCAGAAAAATCCCATAGACTTACATTGACGGAATGTTCAGATGAGCCAAGACTATTCAAACTCCAACTGTCAAAATTCAAATCTAAACCACTGAAGCCCATTAGACTCAATCAGACTTCCCTTCTATGTACTATTTCTATTCAATTCAAACTAATTTAAGCTTCCACTCTATCTAATACTATTGCTAATCTATCTAAATCATGCTAGCAACATGCTAGTAACATGCTAATCATGCTAGAATCATGCTCGCAACATGCTAGTAACTTGCTAAGCATGCTAACAACATGTTAGTAACTTGCTAATCATGCTAGCAAAATGCTAATCATGCTAGAAACATGCTAGCGACATGCTAATAACTTGTTAATCATGTTAACCACATGCTAGCGACATGCTAGTAACTTGCTAATAATGCTAGTGACATGCTTGTAACTTGCTAATCATGCTAAAAACATGCTAGCGACATGCTAATAACTTGCTAATCATGCTAACAACATGCTAGCGACATGCTAGTAACATGCTAATCATGCTAGAAACATGCTAGCGACATGCTAGTTACTTGCTAATCATGCTAACGACATGCTAATCATGCTAGAAACATGCTAGCAACATGCTAATCATGCTAGAGACATGCTAATAGCATGCTAATCATGTTAGAAACATGCTAGCGACATGCTAGTAACATGCTAATAATGCTAGCGACATGCTAAACATGCTAGCGACATGCTAGTAACATGCTAATCATGCTAGCGACATGCTAGTAACTTGCTAATCATGCTAGCAAACATGCTAATCATGCAACAGCATGCTAGTAAAATGCTAATCATGCTAGAAACATGCTAACGACATGCTAGTCACTTGCTAGTCTTGTTAACAACATGCTGGTAGCATGCTAATCATGCTAGAAACATGGTAGCGACATGCTAGTCACATGCTAATCATGCTAGAGACATGCTAGTAGTCTGCTAATCATGCTAGAAACATGCTAGTCACTTGATAAAAATGCTAGCAACATGCTAACAGCAAGCTAATCATGCTAGCGACATGCTAGCAGCAACCTAATTATGCTAGCGACATGCTAGCAGCAAGCTAATCATGCTACAACCATGCTAGCGACATGCTAGTAACATGCTAATCATGTTAGAAACATGCTAGCGACATGCTAGTAACTTGCTAATCGTGCTAGAAACATGCTAGCTACATGCTAGTCACATGCTAATCATGCTAGAGACATGCTAGTAGCATGCTAATCATGCTAGAAAAATGCTAAAGACATGCTAGTCACATGCTAATCATGCTAGAGACATGCTAGTAGCATGCTAATCATGCTAGAAACATGCTAGTCACTTGATAAAAATGCTAGCAACATGCTAGCAGCAACCTAATTATGCTAGCGACATGCTAGCAGCAAGCTAATCATGCTACAACCATGCTAGCGACATGCTAGTAACATGCTAATCATGTTAGAAACATGCTAGCGACATGCTAGTAACTTGCTAATCGTGCTAGAAACATGCTAGCTACATGCTAGTCACATGCTAATCATGCTAGAGACATGCTAGTAGCATGCTAATCATGCTAGAAACATGCTAAAGACATGCTAGTCACATGCTAATCATGCTAGCGACATGCTAGTTGCATGCCAATCATGCTACAAACATGCTAGCGACATGCTAATAACATGCTAATCATGCTAGCGAAATGTTAATCATGCTAGAAACATGCTAGCGACATGCTAGTAACATGCTAAAAACATGCTAGCGACATGCTAGTCACTTGCGAGTCATGCCAGCAACATGCTAGTTACTTGCTAATCATGGTAGCAACATGCTAGCGACATGCTAGTAACTTGCTAATCGTGCTAGAAACATGCTAGCTACATGCTAGTCACATGCTAATCATGCTAGAGACATGCTAATCATGCTAGAAACATGCTAAAGACATGCTAGTCACATGCCAATCATGCTACAAACATGCTAGCGACATGCTAATAACATGCTAATCATGCTAGCGAAATGTTAATCATGCTAGAAACATGCTAGCGACATGCTAGTAACATGCTAAAAACATGCTAGCGACATGCTAGTCACTTGCGAGTCATGCCAGCAACATGCTAGTTACTTGCTAATCATGGTAGCAACATGCTAGTCACTGGTTAAACAAACCTAGCAACCACCCTGACTACCCTAGCAACCACATAGCAACACCTTGGCAACCACCTCGGGTACCCTAGCAACCGCATAGCAACACCTTAGCAACCACCCCGGGTACCCTAGCAACCACCCTGAGTACCCTAGCAACTGTATAGCAACACCTTAGCAACCACCCCGGGTACCCTAGCAACCACCCCGAGTACCCTAGCAACTGCATAGCAACACCTTAGCAACCACCCCGGATACCCTAGCAACACCTTAGCAACCACCCCGGTTACCCTAGCAACCGCATAGCAACACCCTAGCAACCACCACGGTTACCCTAGCAACCGCATAGCAACACCCTAACAACCACCCAGAGTACCCTAATAACTGCATAGTAAAACCTTAGCAACCACCATGGGTACCCTAGCAACCGCATAGCAACACCCTAGCAACCACCCTGGGTATCTAAGCAACACCCTAACAACCACCCCAGGTACCTTAGCAACCACCCCAGGTTCCCTAGCAACCGCATAGCAACACCCTAGCAACCGACCCAGATCCCCTAGCAACCGCGTAGCAACACCCTAGCAACCACCCCAGGTACCTTAGCAACTGCGTAGCAACACCTTAGCAACCACCCTGGGTACCATAGCAACCATGTAGCAACACCTTAGCAACCACCCCGAGTACCATAGCAACCTAATAGCAACATCCTAGCAACCGACCCAGATACCCTAGCAACCGCATTGCAACACCCTAGCAACCAACCCGGGTTTCTTAGCAACTGCATAGCAACACCCTGCCACCCTATCTACTCTATCTATCTATCTAATATTCCTATCTATCTATCTATCTATCTATCTTGTTATTTAAACTTCAGACTTCTTCAAATGAACACCTTCAAACTGCAGAGCTTTTCAAACTACTTCTAATAGGTCCGACTTTCTCAAGCCAACTTCAAAGTTTGTTCACAAACTTTTTTATCTAGTTATTATTATTATTATTATTCTTCTGAGACTAAATTTACAACTCTAACTCCTCCTAGAGCTTTAACTCTACAGACTCCAAACTCAGTCCAGATCTTCAGACTGATCTCGCCGGGTGTGCTATATCTTTTCTAACTGATCAGACTTATGATTTTCATAAAAATAAAGATTAAAACTCATAAAAATCCCATAGACTTACATTGACGGAATGTTCAGATGAGCCAAGACTATTCAAACTCCAACTGTCAAAATTCAAATCTAATCACACTGAAGCCCTTTAGACTCAATCAGACTTCCCTTCTATGTACTATTTCTATCACATTCAAACTAATTTAAGCTTCCACTCTATCTAATTCTATTTCTAATCTAAATCATGCTAGCAACATGCTAATCATGCTTTAAACATGCTAGTAACATGCTAATCATGCTAGAATCATGCTAGCAACATGCTAGTAACTTGCTAAGCATGCTAACAACATGCTAGTAACTTGCTAATCATGCTAGCAAAATGCTAATCATGCTAGAAACATGCTAGCGACATGCTAATAACTTGCTAATCATGCTAGAAACATGCTAGCGACATGCTAGTAACTTGCTAATCATGCTAGAAACATGCTAGCGACATGCTAGTAACTTGCTAATCATGCTAACGACATGCTAATCATGCTAGAAACATGCTAGTGACATGCTAGTAACATGCTAATCATGCTAGAGACATGCTAGTAACTTGCTAATCATGCTAGTGACATGCTTGTATCTTGCTAATCATGCTAGTGACATGCTAGTAACATGCTAATAACTTGCTAATCATGCTAACAACATGCTAGCGACATGCTAGTAACTTGCTAATCATGCTAGTGACATGCTTGTAACTTGCTAATCATGCTAGAAACTTGCTAGCGGCATGCTAATAACTTGCTAATCATGCTAGTGACATGCTAGTAACATGCTAATCATGCTAGAAACTTGCTAGCGACATGCTAATAACTTGCTAATCATGTTAACAACATGCTAGCGACATGCTAGTAACATGCTAATCATGCTATAAACATGCTAGAGACATGCTAGTAACTTGCTAATCATGCTAACGACAAGCTAATCATGCTATAAACATGCTAATCATGCTAGAGACATGCTAATAGCATGCTAATCATGTTAGAAACATGCTAGCGACATGCTAGTAACATGCTAATCATGCTAGAAACATGCTAGCGACATACTAGTAACTTGCTAATCATGCTAACGACATGATAATCATGCTAGAAACATGCTAGCGACATGCTAGTCACTTGCAAGTCTTGCTAGCAACATGCTAGTAGCATGCTAATCATGCTAGAATCATGCTAGCAACATGCTAGTAACTTGCTAAGCATGCTAACAACATGCTAGTAACTTGCTAATCATGCTAGCAAAATGTTAATCATGCTACAAACATGCTAGCGACATGCTAATAACTTGCTAATCATGCTAACAACATGCTAGCGACATGCTAGTAACATGCTAATCATGCTAGAAACATGCTAGCGACATGCTAGTCACATGCTAATTATGCTAGAGACATGCTAGCAGCATGTTAATCATGCTAGAAACATGCTAGCGACATGCTAGTAACATGCTAATCATGCTAGTGAAATGCTAATCATGCTAGAAACATGCTAGCGACATACTAGTAACATGCTAATCATGCTAGAAACATGCTAGCGACATGCTAGTCACTTGCGAGTCATGCTAACAACATGCTAGTCACTTGCTAAACCAACCTAGCAACCACCCTGACTACCCTAGCAACCACATAGCAACACCTTAGTGACCACCCCGGTTACCCTAGCAACCGCATAGAAACATCTTAGCAACCACATAGAATACCCTAGCAACCACTCTGAGGCCCGTAGCATCTATCTATCTATAATCTGACCCTATCTATCTATCTATCTATCTATCAAACTTTAAGCTTTTAAAACTGTTAAATTTCAAACTATTTCAGACTGAAAAGCTTCAAACTTAAAACTTATAAAACTTAAACTTTTAAAACTTATAAAACTTAAAACTTTAAAACTTAAACTTTTAAAACTTATAAAACTTATAAAACTTAAACTTTAAAACTTATAAAACTTAAACTTTTAAAACTTATAAAACTTAAACTTTTAAAACTTATAAAACTTAAACTTTTAAAACTTAAACTTTTAAAACTTATAAAACTTAAACTTTTAAAACTTATAAAACTTATAAAACTTAAACTTATAAAACTTAAACTTTTAAAACTTATAAAACTTATAAAACTTTTTTAAACTTTCTGGTCCGGCTTTCTCAAGCCAACTTTGTCTCGACAAACTTTTTTATCTAGTTATTATTCTTCTTCTTCTGAGACTAAAATTTACAACTCTAACTCCTCCTAGAGCTTTAACTCTACAGACTCCAAACTCAGTCCAGATCTTCAGACTGATCTCGCCGGGTGTGCTATATCTTTTCTAACTGATCCGACTTATGGTTTTCATAAAAATGAAGATTAAAAATCATAAAAATCCCATAGACTTACATTGACGGAATGTTCAGATGAGCCAAGACTATTCAAACTCCAACTGTCAAAATTCAAATCTAAACACACTGAAGCCCATTAGACTCAATCAGACTTCCCTTCTATGTACTATTACTAACCCATTTAAACTCATTAAAATCTATCTATCTATCTATAATCTGACTATCTATCTATCTATCTATTTATAATCTGACTATCTATCTATCTTTATAATATTCCTAACTATCTATCTATCTATCTATCTATCTATCTTTATAATATTCCTAACTATCTATCTATCTATCTATCTATCTATCTAAATTTAAGCTTTTAAAACTGTTAAACTTCAAACTATTTCAGACTGAAAAGCTTCAAACTTCAAACTTTTAAAACTTAAACTTTTAAAACTTAAACTTTTTAAACTTTTTTAAACTTTTCAAACTTTTTAAAACTTTCTGGTCCGGCTTTCTCAAGCCAACTTAAAGTTTGTCTCAAACTTTATTGTCTAGTTATTAGTGGTGCTTGCCAAAGGCAAGGCATCACTATTGTTATCTTGCATACTTATTATTATTCTTCTTCTTCTTCTGGACAATACTTCGGTTCGCTACTCCTCCTGCACCGTTTGTCACAGACCCATGAATGAGGCGTCAAATCGTGCGGCCTATTGAGGAATGGTGTGCTATATCTTTTAAAAGCGATCGGGCGTACGATAATCGTACAGGGGGCGAAAAATCGTCCGAAAAATCCCATAGACTTAACATTGCGGCCAACTTTGACGAGTCGTAGCTCAGAGCGAGAATTTCGTAGAAACATGTGAATCACCACATTTGAAGAGGCTATCAAGCTGTGCGAGAACATACCCCGCAATGGGGTATAAGTTGTACCCCTGGGGCACAAGAGCGCCCCAAATTTGCCCCATTGACATACTATGGTGAGGGACGGCCCATGAAACAGCACACGTTTTTCCTACTATGGTAATTTACATAGGAATTTTTCATTGAACATAACTCTGCATCACAATGTCATAGAGACATGGGGGTGGGCTTATTTTACTCAGGCAACCAATCAGACTCTCAGAATTATTGTGACGCTGTCAAACCACGCCCTGGCAACCATTTAGAGCACCCTAGCAACTGATCCCATAGACTGCCATTATAAAAGCCCAGATGGATAGCTTTAGATCACAGTGTCATAGAGACATGGGGGTGGGCTCGTTTGACTCGGGTCGCAAGCAGCAAATCATGATTCACCATCGACACTTTCTAGCCACGCCCTAGCAACCACTGTCGATCACCCTAGCAACCCAAACCCAAAGAAGGATATCTTCCAATCTGAATGTCATAGAGACATGGGGGTTGGTTTATTTCATTCATACTGGCAAGCAGCCTTTGGAGTATTATCATTGGCAGCTGCCAAGCCACTCCCTAACAACCAAACAGAGTACCCTAGCAACCATCTAGCAAGACCTATATCTTTGCATCAGAATATAGTACAGACATGGGAGTTGGTTCTTTTGACTCATGCTAGCAAACCAGACTTCAAACATGCTAGTCATGCTAGCAGTGAATAGCTAAATGCTAATAGTCATTAGCTAAGTTCTAATTCAGGCTAATTTAATGCTTAGAACTCTTTAAATCTCCATAGTAACGATCTGTGACAACTAACAACTGCCTAGCAACATCCTAAGAACCACCCCAGGTACCATAGCAACCACCCAGAATACCCTAGCAACCACATAGCAACACCCTAGCAACCACCCTGATTACCCTAGCAACCGCTTAGCAACACCATAGCAACCACCCTGGGTACCCTAGCAACGGCCCTAGCAACCACCCCGAGTACCCTAGCAACCGCATAGCAACACCTTATCAACCACACTGTGTACCCTAGCAACGGCTCTAGCAACCGTCCTGGGTACCCTAGCAACCACCCAGAGTACCCTAGAAACCGCATAGCAACACCTTAGCAACCAAACTGTGTACCCTAGCAACGGCCCTAGTAACCATCCTGGGTACACTAACAACCGCATAGCAACACCCTAGCAACCATATAGCAACCATCATGGGTACCCTAGCAACCACCCTAGCAACCACCCTGGGTACCCTAGCAACCACACAGCAACACCCTAGCAACCTGTCTGATTACCCTAGCAACCGCATAGCAACACCCTAGCAACCACCCATAGTACCCTAGCAACCACATAGCAACACCCTAGCAACCGCATGGCAACACCTTAGCAACCATCCTGGGTACCCTAGCAACCGCCCTAGCAACCACCTCGAGTACCCTAGCAACCGCATAGCAACACCCTAGTTTTTTTTACAACATTAACAAGCAATATCTTAGCACCAAAACATAATAGAAACGCAGGGCTTGGTTCTTTTATTTATGACTAGGAAGTAGTCTTTAAATATCACCCAATAAACTCTATAGCCACACCCTAGCAACCATTTACAGTACCCTAGCAACCATACAATCATATAAATAAGCCATATCTCAGCATCAGAACATCGTACAGAGATGGGGTTGGGCTCTTTTGACTCGGGTGGGACATCACTCTGTAAATATCAATATGGTAAATGTGTACCCACACCATAGCAACCATTTAGAGCACCCTAGCAACCATATAACTATAAAAGGAAGCCATATCTCAGCTCCATAACATCATACAGACATGCTGGTTGGCTAAAGTGGCGAGTTTTGCCACGCCAAGCACCACTCACATTTTCTTCAGGAAATGTACATTCTAGTTATTATTATTCTTCTGAGACTAAATTTACAACTCTAACTCCTCCTAGAGCTTTAACTCTACAAACTCCAAACTCAGTCCAGATCTTCAGACTGATCTCGCCGGGTGTGCTATATCTTTTCTAACTGATCCGACTTATGGTTTTCATAAAAATAAAGATTAAAACTCATAAAAATCCCATAGACTTACATTGACGGAATGTTCAGATGAGCCAAGACTATTCAAACTCCAACTGTCAAAATTCAAATCTAAACACACTGAAGCCCATTAGACTCAATCAGACTTCCCTTCTATGTACTATTTCTATCCAATTCAATCTAATTTAAGCTTCCACTCTATCTAATTCTATTTCTAATCTATCTAAATCATGCTAGCAACATGCTAATCATGCTAGAAACATGCTAGCGACATGCTAGTCACTTGCTAGTCTTGCTAGCAACATGCTAGTAGCATGCTAATCATGCTAGTAACATGCTAATCATGCTTGAAACATGCTAGCAACATGCTAATCATGCTAGCAAAATGCTAGTAACTGGCTAATCATGCTAGAAACATGCTAGCGACATGCTAATCATGCTAGAAACATGCTAGCGACATGCTAGTAACATGCTAATCATGCTAGAGACATGCTAGTAGCATGCTAATCATGCTAGAAACATGCTAGTGACATGCTAGTAGCATGCTAATCATGCTAGAAACATGCTAGCGACATGCTAGTAACATGCTAATCATGCTAGAGACATGCTAGTAGCATGCTAATCATGCTAGAAACATGCTAGCGACATGCTAGTAGCATGCTAATCATGCTAAAAACATGCTAGCGACATGCTAGTCACATGCTAATCATGCTAGAAACATGCTAGCGACATGCTAATAACTTGCTAATCATGCTAGAAACATGCTAGCGACATGCTAGTAACATGCTAATCATGCTAGAGACATGCTAGTAGCATGCTAATCATGCTAGAAACATGCTAGCGACATGCTAGTAACATGCTAATCATGCTAGAGACATGCTAGTAGCATGCTAATCATGCTAGAAACATGCTAGCGACATGCTAGTAACTTGCTAATCATGCTAGCAAAATGCTAACGACATGCTAGTAACTTGCTAATCATGCTAACGACATGCTAGTAGCATGCTAATCATGCTAGAAACATGCTAGCGACATGCTAGTCACTTGCTAATCATGCTAGCAAAATGCTAACGACATGCTAGTAACTTGCTAATCAAGCTAGCGACATGCTAGTAACTTGCTAATCATGCTACCACCCCGGGTACCTTAGCAACCACATAGCAACGCCCTAGCAACCACCCCGGGTATCCTAGCAAATGCATAGCAACACCTTAGCAACACCATAGCAACCACCCCGTGTACCCTAGCAACACCCTAGCAACCACCCCAGGTACCATAGCAACACCTTGGCAACCACCTCGGGTACCCTAGCAACCGCATAGCAACACCTTAGCAACCACCCCGGGTACCCTAGCAACCACCACGAGTACCCTAGCAACTGCATAGCAACACCTTAGCAACCACCCCGGGTACCCTAGCAACCACCCCGAGTACCCTAGCAACTGCATAGCAACACCTTAGCAACCACCCCGGGTACCCTAGCAACACCCTAGCAACCACCCCGGTTACCCTAGCAACCGCATAGCAACACCATAGCAACCACCCCAGGTTCCCTAGCAACCGCATAGCAACACCCTAGCAACCGACCATGATCCCCTAGCAACCGCATAGCAACACCCTAGCAACCACCCCGGGTACCTTAGCAACTGCGTAGCAACACCCTAACAACCAACCCGGGTACCTTAGCAACTGCGTAGCAACACCTTAACAACCACCCTGGATACCATAGCAACCGCGTAGCAACACCTTAGCAACCACCCTGAGTACCATAGCAACCTAATAGCAACCACCCCGGGTACCCTAGCAACCGCATAGCAACATCCTAGCCACCGACCCAGATACCCTAGCAACCGCATTGCAACACCCTAGCAACCAACCCGGGTTCCTTAGCAACTGCATAGCAACACCTTACCACCCTATCTACTCTATCTATCTATCTATCTATTTAATATTCCTATCTATCTATCTATCTATAATCTGACCCTATCTATCTATCAATCAAATTTTAAGCATTTAAAACTATGTTAAACTTCAAACTATTTCAGACTGAAGAGCTTCAAACTTAAAACTTTTAAAACTTTTAAAACTTCAGACTTCAAATGAACACCTTCAAACTACTTCTAATAGGTCAGACTTTCTCAAGCCAACTTCAAAGTTTGTTCACAAACTTTTTTATCTAGTTATTAAGTTGGCTTGTGAAAGCCAACTTACTGAAATCCTATTTAAACTTCTTATTATTATTATTAAGTTGGCTTGTGAAAGCCAACTTACTGAAATCCTATTTAAACTTCTTCTTCTTCTTCTTCTTATTATTATTCTTCTGAGACTAAATTTACAACTCTATCTCCTCCTAGAGCTTTAACTCTACAAACTCCAAACTCAGCCCAAATCTTCAGGCTGATCTCGCCGGGTGTGCTATATCTTTTCTAACTGATCAGACTTATGATTTTCATAAAAATGAAGATTAAAAATCATAAAAATACCATAGACTTACATTGACGGAATGTTCAGATGAGCCAAGACTATTCAAACTCCAACTGTCAAAATTCAAACTTAAACTCCCAGAATCCCTTGAGACTCAATCAAGCTTCCCTTCTATGTACTATTTCTAATCCATTCAAACTCATTCATCTAATCTATCTATCTATCTATTTATCTATCTATCTATCTATCTATCTCTATAATCTAACTCTATCTATCTATCTATCTATCTATCTATCATCTGACTCCATCTATCTATCCTAGCGACATGCTAATTATGATAGAAACATATTAACAACATGCTAGTAACTTGCTAATCATGCTAACGACATGCTAGTAACTTGCTAATCATGCTAACAACATGCTAGCGACATGTTAGTAACTTGCTAATCATGCTAGAAACATGCTAGCGACATGCTAGTCACTTGCTAATCATGCTAGCAACATGCTAACGACATGCTAGAAACTTGCTAATCATGCTAGCAACATGCTAGCGACATGTTAGTAACTTGCTAATCATGCTAGAAACATGCTAGCGACATGCTAGTCACTTGCTAATCATGCTAGCAACATGTTAACGACATGCTAATCATGCTAGAGACATGCTAATAGCATGCTAATCATGTTAGAAACATGCTAGTGACATGCTAGTAACATGCTAATCATGCTAGCGACATGCTAATCATGCTAGAAACATGCTAGCGACATGCTAATCATGCTAGAAACATGCTAGCGTCATGCTAGTAACATGCTAATCATGCTAGAGACATGCTAATAGCATGCTAATCATGTTAGAAACATGCTAGCGACATGCTAGTACCATGCTAATCATGCTAACGACATGCTAATCATGCTAGAAACATGCTAGCGACATGCTAATAACATGCTAATCATGCTAGAAACATACTAGCGACATGCTAGTAACATGCTAATCATGCTAGAGACATGCTAATAGCATGCTAATCATGTTAGAAACATGCTAGCGACATGCTAGTAACATGCTAATCATGCTAGCGACATGCTAATCATGCTAGCGACATGCTAATCATGCTAACGACATGCTAGTAACTTGCTAATCATGCTAGCAACATGCTAGCGACATGTTAGTAACTTGCTAATCATGCTAGAAACATGCTAGCGACATGCTAGTCACTTGCTAATCATGCTAGCAACATGCTAACGACATGCTAGTAACATGCTAATCATGCTAGAGACATGCTAATAGCATGCTAATCATGTTAGAAACATGCTAGCGACATGCTAGTAACATGCTAATCATGCTAACGACATGCTAATCATGCTAGAAACATGCTAGCGACATGCTAGTAACATGCTAATCATGCTAGCAAACATGCTAATGACATGCTAGCAGCATGCTAATCATGCTAGAAACATGCTAGCGACATGCTAGTAACATGCTAATCATGCTAGTGAAATGCTAATCATGCTAGAAACATGCTAGCGACATGCTAGTAACATGCTAATCATGCTAGAAACATGCTAGCGACATGCTAGTCACTTGCGAGTCATGCTAACAACATGCTAGTCACTTGCTAAACCAACCTAGCAACCACCCTGACTACCCTAGCAACCACATAGCAACACCTTAGTGACCAGCCCGGGTACCCTAGCAACTGCATATCAAGACCCTAGCAACCGACCTGGGTACCTTAGCAACCACTTAGGAACACCCTAGCAACCACCCCGGGTACCCTAGCAACCGCATAGAAACATCTTAGCAACCACCTAGAATACCCTAGCAACCACTCTGAGGTCCGTAGCATCTATCTATCTATCTATAATCTGACCCTATCTATCTATCTATCTATCTATCTATAATCTGACCCTATCTATCTATCTATCTATAATCTGACCCTATCTATCTATCTATCTATCTATCTATCTATAATCTGACCCTATCTATCTATCTATCTATCTATAATCTGACTCTATCTATCTATCTATCTATCTATCTATCTATCAAACTTTAAGCTTTTAAAACTGTTAAATTTCAAACTATTTCAGACTGAAAAGCTTCAAACTTCAAACTTTTAAAACTTATAAAACTTAAACTTTTAAAACTTATAAAACTTAAACTTTTAAAACTTTTAAAACTTAAACTTTTAAAACTTTTAAAACTTAAACTTTTAAAACTTATAAAACTTATAAAACTTAAACTTTTAAAACTTATAAAACTTTTAAAACTTATAAAACTTAAACTTTTTTAAACTTTTCAAACTTTTTAAAACTTTCTGGTCCGGCTTTCTCAAGCCAACTTAAAGTTTGTTCACAAACTTTTTTATCTAGTTAAGTTGGCTTGAGAAAGCCAACTTACTGAAATGCTATTTAAACTTCTTCTTCTTATTATTATTCTTCTTCTGAGACTAAAATTTACAACTCTAACTCCTCCTAGAGCTTTAACTCTACAAACTCCAAACTCAGTCCAGATCTTCAGACTGATCTCGCCGGGTGTGCTATATCTTTTCTAACTGATCAGACTTATGATTTTCATAAAAATAAAGATTAAAACTCATAAAAATCCCATAGACTTACATTGACGGAATGTTCAGATGAGCCAAGACTATTCAAACTCCAACTGTCAAAATTCAAATCTAAACACACTGAAGCCCATTAGACTCAATCAGACTTCCCTTCTATGTACTATTTCTATTCAATTCAAACTAAGTTAAGCTTCCACTCTATCTAATACTATTTCTAATCTATCTAAATCATGCTAACAACATGCTAGTAACATGCTAATCATGCTTTAAACATACTAGTGACATGCTAATCATGCTAGTGACATGCTAGTAACTTGCTAATCATGCTAGCAAACATGCTAGTCACATGCTAATCATGCAACAGCATGCTAGTAAAATGCTAATCATGCTAGAAAAATGCTAGCGACATGCTAGTCACTTGCTAATCATGCTAGAAACATGCTAGCGACATGCTAGTCACTTGCTAGTCTTGCTAACAACATGCTAGTAGCATGCTAGAAACATGCTAGCGACATGCTAGTAACATGCTAATCTTGTTAGAAACATGCTAGCGACATGCTAGTAATATGCTAATCATGCTAGAAACATGCTAGCGACATGCTAATAGCATGCTAATCATGTTAGAAACATGCTAGCGACATGCTAGTAACATGCTAATCATGCTAGCGACATGCTAATCATGCTAGAAACATGTTAGCGACATGCTGTAACATGCTAATCATGCTAGCGACATGCTAGAAACATGCTAATCATGCTAGAAACATGCTAGCGACATGCTAGTAACTTGCTAATCATGCTAGAAGCATGCTAACGACATGCTAGTAACATGCTAATCATGCTAGAAACATGCTAGCGACATGCTAGTAACATGCTAATCATGCTAGAGACATGCTAATAGCATGCTAATCATGTTAGAAACATGCTAGCAACATGCTAGTAACATGATAATCATGCTAGCAACATGCTAGTAACTTGCTAATCATGCTAGCAAACATGCTAGTCACATGCTAATCATGCTAACAGCATGCTAGTAACATGCTAATCATGCTAACGACATGCTAATCATGTTAGAAACATGCTAGCGACATGCTAGTAACATGCTAATCATGCTAGCGACATGCTAGTAACATGCTAATCATGCTAGCGACATGCTAGTAACTTGCTAATCATGCTAGCAAACATGCTAGTCACATGCTAATCATGCAACAGCATGCTAGTAACATGCTAATCATGCTAGAAACATGCTAGCGACATGCTAGTAACATGCTAATCATGCTAGAAACATGCTAGCGACATGCTAGTCACTTGCGAGTCATGCTAGCAAAATGCTAGTCACTTGCTAATCATGCTAACAACATGCTAGTCACTGGTTAAACCAACCTAGCAACCACCCTGACTACCCTAGCAACCACATAGCAACACCTTAGTGACCAGCCCGGGTACCCTAGCAACTGCATATCAATCATCTGACTCTATCTATCTATCTATCTATCTATCCATCTATAATCTAACCCTATCTATCTATCAATCAAACTTAAAACTTTTAAAACTTATAAAACTTAAACTTTTAAAACTTTTAAAACTTAAACTTTTAAAACTTAAACTTTTAAAACTTTTAAAACTTAAACTTTTAAAACTTATAAAACTTTTAAAACTTTTAAAACTTATAAAACTTAAACTTTTAAAACTTATAAAACTTTTAAAACTTATAAAACTTAAACTTTTTTAAACTTTTCAAACTTTTTAAAACTTTCTGGTCCGGCTTTCTCAAGCCAACTTAAAGTTTGTTCACAAACTTTTTTATCTAGTTATTATTATTCTTCTGAGACTAAAATTTACAACTCTAACTCCTCCTAGAGCTTTAACTCTACAAACTCCAAACTCAGTCCAGATCTTCAGACTGATCTCGCCGGGTGTGCTATATCTTTTCTAACTGATCCGACTTATGATTTTCATAAAAATGAAGATTAAAACTCATAAAAATCCCATAGACATGCTAGCAAAATGCTAATCATGCTAGAAACATGCTAGCGACATGCTAATAACTTGCTAATCATGCTAACAACATGCTAGCGACATGCTAGTAACTTGCTAATCATGCTAGAAACATGCTAGCAACATGCTAATCATGCTAGCGACATGCTAGTAACTTGATAATCATGTTAGCGACATGCTAGTCACTTGTTAGTCATGCTAGCAACATGCTAGCGACATGCTAGTCACTTGCTAATCATGCTAGCGACATGCTAGTCACTTGCTAGTCATGCTAATCATGCTAAAAACATGCTAGCAAGATGCTAGTAACAGGCTAATCATGCTTTCAACATGCTAATAACATGCTAATCATGCTAGAATCATGTTTGCAACATGCTAATCATGCTAGTGACATGCTAGTAACATGCTAATCATGCTAAAGACATGCTAATAGCATGCTAATCATGTTAGAAACATGCTAGCGACATGCTAGTAACATGCTAATCATGCTAGTAACATGCTAATCATGCTAGAAACATGCTAGCGACATGCTAATAACTTGCTAATCATGCTAGAAACATGCTAGCGACATGCTAATAGCATGCTAATCATGTTAGAAACATGCTAGCGACATGCTAGTAACATGCTAATCATGCTAGAGACATGCTAATCATGCTACAAACATGCTAGCGACATGCTAGTCACATGCTAATCATGCTAGAGACATGCTAGTAGCATGCTAATCATGTTAGAAACATGCTAGCGACATGCTAATCATGCTAGAAACATGCTAGCGACATGCTAATAACTTGCTAATCATGCTAACAACATGCTAGCGACATGCTAGTAACATGCTAATCATGTTAGAAACATGCTAGCGACATGCTAGTAACATGCTAGCCAACATTGCGGCCAACTTTGACGAGTCGTAGCTCAGAGCGAGAATTTCGTAGAAACATGTGAATCACCACATTTGGAGAGGCTATCGAGCTGTGCGAGAACATACCCCGCAATGGGGTATAAGTTGTACCCCTGGGGCACAAGAGCGCCACAAATTTGCCCCTTTGACATACTATGGTGAGGGACGGCCCTTGAAACAGTACGCGTTTTTCCTACTATGGTAATTTACATAGGAATTTTTCATTGAACATAACTCTGCATCACAATGTCATAGAGACATGGGGGTGGGCTTATTTTACTCAGGCAACCAATCAGACTCTCAGAATTATTGTGACGCTGTCAAACCACGCCCTGGCAACCATTTAGAGCACCCTAGCAACTGATCATATAGACTGCCATTATAAAAGGCCCAGATGGATATCTTTGGATCACAGTGTCATAGAGGCTTGGGGGTGGGCTCATTTTACTCAGACAACCAATCAGACTCTCGGGATCACTGTGAAGTTGTCAAGCCACGCCCTAGCAACCATTTAGAGCACCCTAGCAACTGATCACATAGACGGCCATTATAAAGCACCAGATGGATATCTTTAGATCACAGTGTTGTAGAGACATGGGGCTGGGTGTTTTTGACTCGGAACAGCAAACAACCAATCATGTACCACCACTGACACTTCCTTGCCACACCCTAGCAACCATTATTGATCACCCTAGCAACCCAAACCCAAAGAGGTGCATCTTCAAATCTGAGTGTCATAGAGACATGGGGGTTGATTTATATCATTCATACTGACAAGCAGCCTTTATAATATCATCACTGGCATCTGTCAAGCCACTCCCTAGCAACCAAAAACAGTACCCTAGCAACCGTTTAGCAAGACCTATATCTTTGCATCCGAATATCGTATACACATGGGATTTTGGTTCTTCTGACCCATGTTAGCAAACCAGACTCGAAACATGTTAGTCATGCTAGCAGTGAATAGCTACATGCTAATAGTGATTAGCTAAGTGCTAAGTCATGCTAATAACGCTATAAAACTCAATAGTAACTATCTGTAAAAACTACCAACTGCCTAGCAACACCCTAGCAACACCCCCAGATACCATAGCAACCACCCCATGTACCCTAGCAACCACAGAGCAACACCTTAGCAACCATCCTGGGTACCCTAGCAACCGCATAGCAACACCCTAGCAACCACCCCAAGTACCCTAGCTACCGCATAGCAACACCTTAGCAACCATCCTGGGTACCCTAGCAACCACCCCAAGTACCCTAGCAACCATCCTGGGTACCCTAGCAACCACCCCAAGTACCCTAGCAACCAGCCTGGGTACCCTAGCAACCACCCCAAGTACCCTAGCAACCGCTTAGCAACACCCTAGCAACCACCCCAAGTACCTTAGCAACCATCATGGTTACCCTAGCAACGGCCCTAGCAACCACCCCAAGTACCCTAGCAACCGCTTAGCAACACCCTAGCAATCATCCTGGGTACCCTAGCAACCACCCTAGCAACCACCCTCAGTACCCTAGCAATGGCCCTAGCAACCATCGTAGGTACCCTAGCAACCACCTTGATTACCCTAGCAACCTCATAGCAACACCCTAGCAACCACCCTGGGTACCCTAGCAACGGCCCTAGCAACCACCCCGAATACCCTAGCAACCTCATAGCAACCATCCTGGGTACCCTAGCAACCGCATAGCAACACCCTAGCAACCACTCTGGGTACCCTAGTAACCGCATAGCAACACCCTAGCAACCACTCTGGGTACCCTAGCAACGGCCCTAGCAACCATCCTGGGTACCCTAGCAACACCCTAGCAACCACCCCGGTTACCCGCTAGCGACATGCTAGTAACATGCTAATCATGCTAGCGATATGCTAATCATGCTAGCGACATGCTAATCATGCTAGCGACATGCTAATCATGCTAACGACATGCTAGTAACTTGCTAATCATGCTAGCAACATGCTAGCGACATGTTAGTAACTTGCTAATCATGCTAGAAACATGCTAGCGACATGCTAGTCACTTGCTAAACATGCTAGCAACATGCTAACGACATGCTAGTAACATGCTAATCATGCTAGAGACATGCTAATAGCATGCTAATCATGTTAGAAACATGCTAGCGACATGCAATTACCATGCTAATCATGCTAACGACATGCTAATCATGCTAGAAACATGCTAGCGACATGCTAGTAACATGCTAATCATGCTAGCGACATGCTAATCATGCTAGCGACATGCTAATCATGCTAACGACATGCTAGTAACTTGCTAATCATGCTAGCAACATGCTAGCGACATGTTAGTAACTTGCTAATCATGCTAGAAACATGCTAGCGACATGCTAGTCACTTGCTAATCATGCTAGCAACATGCTAACGACATGCTAGTAACATGCTAATCATGCTAGAGACATGCTAATAGCATGCTAATCATGTTAGAAACATGCTAGTAACTTGCTAATCATGCTAGCAAACATGCTAATGACATGCTAACAGCATGCTAATCATGCTAGAAACATGCTAGCGACATGCTAGTAACATGCTAATCATGCTAGTGAAATGCTAATCATGCTAGAAACATGCTAGCGACATGCTAGTAACATGCTAATCATGCTAGAAACATGCTAGTACCATGCTAATCATGATAGCAACATGCTAGTAACTTGCTAATCATGCTAGCAAACATGCTAATGACATGCTAACAGCATGCTAATCATGCTAGAAACATGCTAGCGACATGCTAGTAACATGCTAATCATGCTAGTGAAATGCTAATCATGCTAGAAACATGCTAGCGACATGCTAGTAACATGCTAATCATGCTAGAAACATGCTAGCAACATGCTAGTCACTTGCGAGTCATGCTAACAACATGCTAGTAACTGGCTAATCATGCTAGCAAACATGCTAATGACATGCTAGCAGCATGCTAATCATGCTAGAAACATGCTAGCGACATGCTAGTAACATGCTAATCATGCTAGTGAAATGCTAATCATGGTAGAAACATGCTAGCGACATGCTAGTAACATGCTAATCATGCTAGAAACATGCTAGCGACATGCTAGTCACTTGCGAGTCATGCTAACAACATGCTAGTCACTTGCTAAACCAACCTAGCAACCACCCTGACTACCATAGCAACCACATAGCAACACCTTAGTGACCAGCCCGGGTACCCTAGCAACTGCATATCAAGACCCTAGCAACCGACCTGGGTACCCTAGCAACCGCATAGAAACATCTTAGCAACCACCTAGAATACCCTAGCAACCACTCTGAGGTCCGTAGCATCTATCTATCTATCTATAATCTGACTCTATCTATCTATCTATCTATCTATCAATCAAACTTTACGCTTTTAAAACTGTTAAATTTCAAACTATTTCAGACTGAAAAGCTTCAAACTTAAAACTTTTAAAACTTATAAAACTTAAACTTTTAAAACTTATAAAACTTAAACTTTTTTAAACTTTTCAAACTTTTTAAAACTTTCTGGTCCGGCTTTCTCAAGCCAACTTAAAGTTTGTTCACAAACTTTTTTATCTAGTTTTTATTGTTGTACATTTGTTGTTGTGGTACAGACCCACGCAAGGTGGGCTGCGTAACTTTATATATTTTTTTTGTATTTTACCACCAGTGTTGATTTTAGAAAGTTTTTAGGTTCCGATGCACAACATTGAAGTGATGTATGCAATGTCCCTTGATTTTAATGGTAGTTGGCAGGAAATTTAACTAGTCAAAGGTTATTAGTAATGTTTGTGCCAGTTAAAAACAATAAAGATGGAAATAAGTGAGTGGTGATTGAGTTGTGATTTATTTGTAAACCTCTGTTTATAACTGTAGTCCCATGTTTCCAGAAGGTGAAGGACCTGTTTCCTGTAGCAGTTAATTTTCCTGTAGCTTTGTTTGGCTCAGCAGCAGGATTGAATTGGAAATGCATTACACCTTTGTATGCTTTTCCATTTATCATCTGCTGCTGAGACAATCAAATGAAGCTATAGGAAAATGAACTTGAACAGTATGCCACCTTCTGAAATGGGACTACAGTTATGTACAGAGCCTATAAGCAGTATAAAATGATGTCTAAAATGAGTTTAAGTTTGATGTAGAAAAGGCATCCACAATGACCACATTTTGCCTACAATTAGCCCTTATATAGAGGTCCTGTGGACGTCAATACTGGACGTTCGGTAGACGTTGGAAAAAAGACGTCATCTGGCGTCACAGTCTGCACCTTCAGGGGACCAAAATTGGACGTTCAAAAACGACATCCAAAAGACGTTGTTTGGACGTGTCTTTGCGCAGTGGGTTGTAGTGCATTTGAGAAACGACTTTCTCATTCGGTCTTAACTTAGAATATTATTTTGATAATAACTGCCCCGTTACGTGAGTGTGACACAATGGGCAAATCCCAAAAAAGAAAGAACAAGAGCACGTCTCAGGTGAAGGCTAATCCTGCTAGCAAAGCAGATAATGAAACGCCACAGGTTTCTGGCAGTCTTGTGGCGGAAAATTTACATGATTATGCCAAAACAGACATGGACTCTGATGAATTTATGTTATGTGAGGAGGAATTCCCTGCACTTCTCGACAGTCCATGCAAGTGTCCGGCTGCCAAACAACGGAAAACTGAGCGTTCGGATGTTGCTATTCTCTCTGAACTCGGAGCTCTTTCGCAATTAATAAACACTCGGTCTGATTCTCTATAAAACATGATTGGAGAAAATACTCGAGCGATTACTGGCATGAAGGAGGTAATCAGTGAAAATACCAGACAAATCACTAGTGTGAAGGAAGCTATCAAATTCATGAGTGCTGAAGTTAACAGTCTGAAAGCCAAGTACGAAGTGGTGGAATCTACGCTGGGCAAAATGGAGCAGACTTCCATGGAGCAAGACAGAAGGCTGTCACAGTTGGAAAGTTACTCACGATGGTGGAATTTAAGACTCTATGGTATTCCAGAAATAGAAAGAGAAGATGTTCGGGGAAGGGTCATCGAGGTTTGTCAGCATCTCTTACCAGGGGACAAGGACAAACTTCCAAATGCCACTGACACTGTACACTGGTTAGTTCGCAAACAGCCGAACAAGACCAGAGGAATTATTCTGCAGTTTGTTTCTCGTTTCTACCGGGATGCTGTGTGGCGTGCAGCAAAGGCGTCTACCTTTTTACGGGAAAATAACATGAAAATATCAGAGGACTTGTCTCTTGCAGATAAAGAAAGAAGAAATAAACTATGGCCAGCAGTGGAGAAAGCAAGAAAAGATAACAAATGTGCCTACTTTATTGGAGGTAGGGCTTTTGTAGAAGGAATCGAAATATTCCCTCCAGCCTGAGACTTTATATTCGGATATGTGAGAAGCTTATTTCAATATGTACTGAGACAGTAGGCTAACAAGAGTCTGTTTAATTTAGAGATTGGTGGCTTTTTCAGGAGATTTAAAATTGAATTAATATTTTAGATTTTATTTGTTTTATTTAATTTTTGTGGAATAAAGCTGGTATTCTAAGGTAAAATGAATGCAAATTAATGCCACCTTAATTTTAATTTGACTTTTGAATTGGACCTTTTTTGACACTGTGACACCTGGAACATTTTTGTAAGGCCTGTTGTGCTAAAAAAAAAAAAAATCTTGTTTGTTTCTTTAGAAGTATTGTTTCCTATGGAAAAATGAAGGTCAGTTTGATAACTCATTATTTTAGTAATTGAATATGCATTACAAAATAAGGGGTTGTTTATTTATGTTCTGAAAAATGGCTGTTCCATGGTGTAGATATATGCACTTTGATTTGCACTACATAATTTATACTGGTATAGAGTTTGCTGTTCTCATCGTTCTGAGTGTATTTTTGCAAATACTTTTTTGGAGACCTGTTTTATCTACCTTCATATTAGAGATTTCTTTCTCATTTCATGTCTCTATCTATCATTTCTTTTAATACAAGAGGGTTAAGAAACCTTACAAAAAGGAAAGCAATTTTTTTGTATTTTACACAATTTAAAACTAACTTTTGTTTCTTACAGGACTGTCATTCCACCAAAGATGATTGTAACTTTTGGGTTAATAATCTCAGTGGGGGTTAGATTTATAGATGACTCATGGCAGGGCCGGCCCTAGGCGAGATTTTAAATTTCCGCCCCCCCCACCACAAAAAAAAATTCAGAAAAAAACAGATTTTTAAAAACTTTACTATAATATAACATGGGTCATTCTATGGAAATGTCAATTTTACAGAAATATTACACTTGAAAAACACTTTAGGGTTACAATTTCTTTATATTTTAAAATGAAACAATATGTTATTTGAACAATTACACATTTTTGAGCCATCAATGTGGCAATATTTGTTTTTTAATTAATTATAAAGAATTCCAAGCACCACAAAACTGCTTGTCCCCACAGCCATGTACAGCAGGAAATTGCTTTATTTTGAGGTCAAAAATAGTTTTTTCTACCATTTAAAATACGATAATGTATTCATAATTATCAAATATATTATATAAAAGGCATAATAAAACAAAATGCTGAATAAATATTATAAAATATATAATGAAAACAGTGGTCCCCTGGAGTTGTCACTGGTGTTAACAAAAATCTGTTATTTTGAAATAAAAATCACACTGATGACATCACTTGACTTCCTACTTCCTATTTTCTAAACATCTATGAAAAAAGGCCCATGTTATGTCCACTGTTTCTTTTCAGCAGTGTTGGGCACGTTACTTTAATAAAGTAATTAGTTATAGTTACTAGTTACTTCTCACAAATAGTAACTGAGTTAGTAACTGAGTTACATCATTATAAAAGTAACTAATTAACAGGGAAATTAACTATTGCAATACTTTAAAAAAAAAAAATTCAAATGTCAAATAACTTGGATGCCCCAATATTAAATCTGTTAAATGAATGAAATGGACACTAAATAGAATAAATTATTATTATAAAACATTGTACATTAATCAACACTATTTATCTACTGACACTTAGCATCAGTTAGTCAAGCATTATAATATGATATTATGATAATTTAGCATTATATGATGATAGAACTTTAGTTATTAGAATAACCAAGTATGAATTCATATTTGTCATGTTGACTGAACTTAGGACTGGTGTTTAAGATATTGTTTATCATTTAGTGTTTCTATAAAAAAAGAGGGAAAAATTGATAAGACAACAAAACTACTATGAATTATACCACTAATACAATATAAAACGCACTAAGCATTAATGAGCTGCTGGGTTCATGAATATTAATCAGGTTGTCTGCGTTCGCTCGAAATGATTTGCTGAAATCAAAACAGGGAGGATAATAGGTGAGCGCCGGCCAATGAGATGGTCGTTTGTGCATTAGCTCCGCCCACTAACAGAGAACCCGGCAGTTCTTAAAAGCTGAAGAATTCCAAAGGAACTCCGTTATTTTGACACGAAAACACAACAAAGAATATCGTTTACATGTAGCATGCTATGAAAGACTCTCTCGCTCTGTATCTTTCTTTGCGCGCGCGAGTGAGTGTGTGTGTGTGTGTGTGTGTGTGTGTGTGTGAGAGAGACAAAGCTACTGCGAGCCGTGCGCTTCACAAATTATAGTAACGCCGCATTTTATTGTCAGTAACGGTAACAGCGTTGTAATGGGGGAAACAGTAATTAGTTTGATTACTCGTTACTGAAAACAATAACGCCGTTAGTAACGCCGTTTATTTATAACGCCGTTATTCCCATCACTGCTTTTCAGTTATGAGAAATGTTCTCATTTATCTCATGATTTCATATGAAGCTTTTAGTTGACGTCACTGGTATGACCTACTTTATTGTTAGGGAATTATAAAAAAAACTATAATACAAATGGATTAAACTACTTAATTTATTGAGTATACCATGATTGACAATATGTGGTTTGATACCTTGCAGCAGACATTTTGTAAAATGCATTTTTCATGAAAATTGTCACTGGTGTTACCTTCCTTATGGGTAACAACAGTGAAGATCAGTATATCAGGTCTTATGTATGTCACTGGTGATTCATTGTGTCAGTGTACTGTTTTTTTCTGTCACATTAAATAAAAAAAATATAATCTCCTTATTTCATGCATTTTCATTATTTTTCTGTAACTGACTACATGTGCTGAAAAAAAATCGAGAAATAATATTTCATAAAAACATTTAATATTGCTAAAGAAGGTAACACCAGTGACAAAAAATAGTACATGTGGTCTTGAAATAATTGCACAAAAAAGCTAAAATAAAATAAAAAATTAAGCTGTCATTTATATGTATTCATAAAGTCAAAAGGTAATCTAATAATGTGGTCTAAGTTTAAATGCTCTTCCGAGAAAAAAACAAAAAAGCTTTAGTGCCGAGCCCCCCAGTCAACTGCCTATGTCGCCTATGCCACTGGCCGGCCCTGGCTCATGGAACAAGTAATTCAGCTGGTGTTTGAATCCTTAAAAATCAGTTTAATGGGAAGATTGTATGCTCTGATTGTGACCCAAATGGCCATTATATTTGCCTTGTAATAGAAATTTCAAATTTAACGTGTATTATTGTTAATATTTATGGTTTTAATCAACAACAAAACAAAATTGTGTAAACAATGATACCACTCAAACATTTGTGGTAAGATTTAAAAAAAAAAAAAAAAGAAAAATTAATAATCTTATTTATCATAGCCTACATTCAAGTGATGAAAAGTGAGTGAAGACATTTAAAATGTTACAAAAAATTCTGTTTAATAAATGCTTTAATAAATTTAATATATTTGATGAATGCAAATAAATGCTGTTCATTTAACTTTCTATTTATAAAAAATCCTGAAAAATAAAACACCATTTCTACACAAAATATGAAGCAGCACAACTGTTTTCAATATTTATGATAATCAGAGATGTTTCTTGAGCAGCAAATCATTGTAATGATTTCTGAAGGATCATGTGACACTGAAAACTGGAGTAATGATGCTGAAAATTCTGCTTTGCATCACAGAAATAAAATTACATTTTCTAATATATTAAAATAGAAAACTTCATTTTTTTTTATTTGCAATAATATTTCACAATATTGCTGTTTTTACTTCATTTTTGATTAAATAAATGCAGTCTTGGTGAGCAGAAGAGATTTATTTCAAAATCATTAATAATTGTAATGTTTCCAACTTTTGGCAGGTACTTTAAAAATAACAATTATATTAATAGGTTTATTATATTACATAAATATATTTATTATCATGATTGTTGCATTCTGTTTTTTATTTTTACAGGACAATAGCATGTATTATTACAATATATAAAAATATATATTGGGCACCCACCGGCAGAAATGGCGCTTTTTCTCCAGACCCTATATCGGTTTTGCGTATTGATTATCAGACATATAAACATAAAAATAACTGGCAAAAAGAAAAATAAATGAATAGTAGAGACGGAGCATATTGATTTTTTTTATGCAAAGATCCTGAATCTCAGAGGACAGAAGCATGCTAAACTTCATTATGATCTTATAATATCAATAAGACAGCTTTTCAAGAATAGTATTGTAACGATCGGCCTAACAGGCTGGGTTACAAAGTTTAAAATGGGGTCAGATTTTACTGTGTGAGAGATTTGTAGGTGTTAAAAGAATGACATAAAACAGAAATACGTTTAAGAACGGGACTTTAAAATAACACAATAGATCCAGGAAAACTCAGTCTGTTAAAAGCATACAGTTTACTGCACCATACCCCAGGTGACTGGTCACCTGACAGGCCAACCATACAATTCTTAAAGACACACACACTAAAATGTTAAGAGGAATAAAATGGACTTAAGAAAACATGTAAACCAGTTAAAACTCTATAATACATAAAATCAATGCAATAAATAGAGCGGTAAAACATGTCTCTTATGTGACAGTGTCACAGTATATTTATAGAATGACAAAGAATGAATGGTAAATACAACAATATAAGTGCTCTTTCTCATATTTATGAGAGCATTTATAGCAGAACTGTCCTCTTCATCAAACAATCTTGAGAATTACTGTTCAAACTATTTTTAGGAAGCATGATAGACGGAGAAAGGAATGATGGACAATGTGAGAGAAAGTGGAAATAAGAGGAGGTTGGGCATGCTTCTGAAGTTGGAGTTGGATGGTTGAGCTGGAGTTTTAGTTGTAGTTGTAGTTGGAGTTGTAGTAGGAGTTGATTGTTGAATGTCATTGTTGAATTCAACAAATCCAGGCTGGTTGCTGCCCGTGTAAGACTTGATCCAGTCCTGGTACTGAGAGACTCTTGCGAACACAGTGGGAAATGTGGGGTCAGCACATTCTCTACCAAAACTCACAATACCGGACTGAATCCACAGGGAGCCATTCCTACTGACCATTGGACCTCCAGAGTCTCCCTGTATTGACAAACATTCAGCATTTATATCTCTGGCAGTATACAGTGAACAACTGTTATAGACATAATTATGTGTTGTTAAAAGTATTATGGCTATGCATCCGTCAGATTTTTTCTGAGGCCAGCATACCAATTTCAATTGTTTGCAGTGGGAGCGCTGAGCATTTTTCTCTTGTCACCGAGTTGAAAAATTATACATTTTGGGTAAAACCAAGTGTGCGACACACATCCTAAAAAAATAAGCTAAAACATTTTGATCATATCCCTCTGGTGGCTGGCTGCAGTAAAGGTACCTGTTCACTCCTTGTAAACGAATGGGACATGAGGCAAACAAACAAACAAAAAAAATGACTGCACTTCAAATATGTGACCCTGGATCACAAAACCAGTCTTATAGCAATAGCCAAAAATACATTGTAAGGTCAAAATTATTGATTTTTCTTTTAAATGAATTTAATGACACTGAATCCTGCTCCTGTTTTGCGGATCGATTGCTTTAGTCTGTTCCTGTCTGTTGTACTGCTGAGAGGTTTGCGATTGTAGCTCCGCTTTTTATTGAATATTTACCTTACTTTCACTCTCTGTTGTTTAAAGTAATAACTTAATTCCCACCATATTTCTGGTATTATCTATCAAACTAATCTGATCGCTCGCTTTTAAAACCACGAGTGCAGCACGTTAGCATTCGCTAGCCGGTTAGCTTGTCACTCGCGGTTCCATTCGCGTTGCTATTCGCGCCTATTATTGTTTTCTTTTTTCTCGCTCCGTTTTCATTTCTCTCTCGCTCCGTTTTTCACGAGTTCATCAAACAACAGTGGTAAGTGGTAAGTTAAGTTGATATCATTCATCAATCACGGTGAGTAATGGCTTCTTCTCCTGCTATTGTTATTTGCACAGTTTGCCATATGTATAGTTTATCTCTCTCTGTCGGCGATGAGGGATTCACATGTGATAAATGCAGGGAAATAGTTAGGCTGACAGAGAAGGTTTTAGAACTAGAGACACGCATCCAAACTTTAGTTGAGGACAGTAAGAATGTGAGGGCTGTAGATACTGCTTTGGATGTGACTAGCTCAGGGACTCCTGTACATTGTTCGGTTCCGGTAACGTTAGCGCCCCCGCAGCAGGGCAACTGGGTGACAGTGAGGCGGCCTAGTCGCGGGTCAAAACACCGCTCTTCCGTTCCGATCAGAACATCAAACAGGTTCTCCCCACTCAGTGACACACCCACTGAGAAACCTGGTGAAAGTGCTCTAGTTATTGGCGATTCTATTGTACGGAACGTGAAAATAGAGACACCAGCCACCATAGTCCATTGTTTACCTGGAGCCAGAGCGCCTGACATCTTGGCAAATTTAAAAGTGCTGGCTAATGCTAAACGTAAATTCAGTAAGATTGTTATCCACGCCGGCGCTAATGATGTTCGACTTCGCCAGTCGGAGATCACTAAAAATAATGTTAAAGAGGTGTGTGAACTTGCAAGTACGATGTCAGACACTGTAATATGCTCTGGCCCCCTCCCTGCTTACCGGGGTGATGAGATTCATAGCAGACTGTCATCACTCAATGGCTGGATGTCTAAGTGGTGCCCGCAGAATAGCATAGGTTTTATAGACAATTGGACGAGTTTTTGGGGCAGACCTGACCTGTTGAAAAGAGATGGTGTTCATCCCTCCTGGGGTGGTGCCACTCTTCTCTCTAGAAATATGGCACATAGTCTTAGAGTTCATACTTGACTAACTGGGGCCCAGGTCAGGAAGCAGACAGACTGGCTAAACCGACCGTCTGCTAGCCACCTCACGTCACAGAAGTCAGTTAATTCTCAGCACATAGAGACTCCTTCACCTAGATATCACACTATAGAGACTGTGTCTGTTCCCCGAACTAGAAAATACAGAAAACGTCCAAACCAATTTATGAGTAACCATTTAATTGATGTTCAACAAATAAAAAATGTTTACAACACACAGAAACAATTGATAAAACTTGGCTTACTGAATATCAGGTCCCTTTCTACAAAATCACTTTTTGTAAATGATTTGATTAATGATCATAACCTAGATTTGCTCTGTTTGACAGAAACATGGCTAAAACCAGATGAATACATTACTTTAAATGAGTCCACCCCCCACGATTACAGCTATAAAAATGAGCCACGTCCAAACGGCAAAGGGGGAGGTGTTGCTACAATTTATAGCAATATTCTCAGTATTTCTCAGAGGGCAGGCTTTAAGTATAACTCATTTGAAGTTATGGTGCTGCGTATAACATTATCTAGAGAAACACGTGTTAGTGATAAATCCCCTGTGATGTTTGTATTGGCTAATGTATACAGGCCACCAGGGCACCATACAGACTTTATTAAAGAATTTGCTGATTTTCTATCTGAGTTAGTACTGGCTGCAGATAAAGTCTTAATTGTTGGCGATTTTAACATTCATGTTGATAATGAAAAAGATGCATTAGGATCAGCATTCATAGACATTCTGAACTCTATTGTGGTTAGACAACACATTTCAGGACCTACTCATTGTCGAAATCATACTCTAGATTTAATACTGTCACATGGAATTGATGTTAGTGGTGTTGAAATTCTGCAGCAAAGCGATGATATCTCAGATCATTATCTCGTCTTGTGTAAACTCCATATAGCTAAAACTGTAAATTCTACTCCTTGTTACAAGTATGGTAGAACCATCACTTCTAGCACAAAAGATTGCTTTGTAAGTAATCTTCCTGATTTATCTCAATTCCTCAGCATATCCAACAGCTCAGAACAACTTGATGATGTAACAGAGACTATGGACTCTCTCTTTTCCAGCACTTTAGATACAGTTGCTCCTTTACGCTTAAGGAAGATTAAGGAAAAGAGTGCAACACCGTGGTATAATGAGCACACTCGCACCCTAAAGAGAGCAGCCCGGAAAATGGAGCGCAGCTGGAGGAAAACAAAACTAGAGGTATTTCGTTTAGCTTGGTGGGAAAGTATCCTATCCTACAGAAAAGCATTAAAAACTGCTAGATCTGATTACTTTTCGTCTCTTCTAGAAGAAAACAAACATAACCCCCGGTATTTATTCAATATGGTCACTAAATTAACAAAAAATAAAGCATCAACAGGTGTTGGCATTTCCCAAGAGCACAGCAGTAATGATTTTATGAACTACTTTACTTCCAAGATCGATACTATCAGAGATACAATTGTAACCATGCAGCCGTCAGCTACAGTATCGCATCAAATAGTGCACTATAGATCCCCCGAGGAACAATTCCACTCATTCTCTACTATAGGAGAGGAAGAATTGTATAAACTTGTTAAATCATCTAAACCAACAACATGTATGTTAGACCCTATTCCATCTAAACTACTAAAAGAGGTGCTTCCAGAAGTCATAGATCCTCTTTTGGCTATTATTAATTCATCATTGTCATTAGGATATGTCCCCAAAACCTTCAAATGGGCTGTTATTAAGCCTCTCATTAAAAAAACACAACTTGACCCCAAAGATCTAGTTAATTACAGACCGATCTCAAATCTTCCTTTTCTGTCAAATATACTAGAAAAGGTAGTATCCTCACAATTATATTCCTTCTTAGAGAAAAATGGTATCTGTGAGGATTTCCAGTCAGGATTTAGACCGTATCATAGTACTGAGACTGCTCTCATTAGACTTACAAATGATCTGCTTCTATCATCTGATCGTGGTTGTATCTCTTTATTAGTTCTACTGGATCTTAGCGCTGAGTTCGACACCATCGACCACAACATTCTTTTAAATAGACTAGAAAACTTTGTTGGCATTAGTGGAAGTGTCTTAGCATGGTTCAAATCGTACTTATCTGACCGCCATCAGTTCGTAGCAGTGAATGACGAGGTATCATATCGATCACAAGTGCAGTATGGAGTACCTCAAGGCTCAGTACAAGGGCCGTTACTTTTCACGCTTTACATGTTACCCTTGGGAGATATTATCAGGAGACATGGTGTTAGCTTTCACTGTTATGCTGAAGATACTCAGCTCTATATTTCTTCACGGCCCGGTGAAACACACCAAATTGAGAAACTAACGGAATGCATAGTCGATATAAAAAACTGGATGACGAGTAATTTCCTACTGCTAAATTCTGAAAAAACAGAGGTGTTAATTATCGGACCTAAAAACCCCACATGTAATAACTTAGAACACTACCTAACACTTGACGGCTGCTCTCTAAATTCTTCTTCATCAGTCAGGAACCTAGGTGTGCTGTTTGATAGCAATCTTTCTTTTGAAAGCCATGTTTCTAGCATCTGTAAAACTGCATTCTTCCATCTCAAAAACATATCCAAACTGCGACCTATGCTCTCAACGTCAAATGCAGAAATATTAATTAATGCGTTTATGACCTCAAGGTTAGATTATTGTAATGCTTTACTGGGTGGTTGCTCTGCACGTTTTATAAACAAACTACAGTTAGTCCAAAATTCAGCAGCTAGAGTTCTTACTAGAACCAGGAAGTATGAGCACATTAGCCCGGTTCTGTCAACACTGCACTGGCTCCCTACTAAACATCGTATAGATTTTAAAATCTTGTTAATGACTTATAAAGCCCTGAATGGTTTAGCTCCTCAGTACTTGAGTGAGCTCTTATCGCATTATAGTCCTCCACGGCCGCTGCGTTCTCAAAACTCTGGCCATTTGATAATACCTAGAATATCAAAATCAACTGCGGGCGGCAGATCCTTTTCCTATTTAGCGCCCAAACTCTGGAACAATCTACCAAACACTGTTCGGGAGGCAGACACACTCTGTCAGTTTAAATCTAGATTAAATACCCACCTCTTTAACCTGGCGTACACATAACACACTACTACACTTCTATTATTTAAATCCGTTAAAGGACTGTTAGGCTGCATTAATTAGATCAACCGGAACCGGGAACACTTCCCATAACACACGATGTACTCGTTACATCGTAAGAAGATTGGCATCTATGTTAATATTTGTTTCTTTCTTATTCTGTTTCTCAGTCCGTGTCCGGATCAGATGGTGGATCGGCGCCGGGAGATGATGTCTACGGCCCTGATCGTCAGCGATGAGCCCCAGAGACATATCCCCAGTGAAGACCTCGACTAAAATACAATAAAACTAAAAATAAAACAAATAATTAAAAATATAATAATAAAATATCTAATTACATAATACTATTATTGTTAGAAATTGCAACAATATAAAAATAGAAATATAATACATTTATACATTTAAAGATTTAATTAAAACAATAAGTAAACAATGAATAAACAATAATATCCTGGCCAGAGGAGAACTGGCCCCCCGACTGAGCCTGGTTTCTCCTGAGGTTTTTTTCTCCATTCTGTCTCAGAGGGAGTTTTGGTTCCTTGCCGCTGTCGCCTCTGGCTTGCTCAGTTGGGGACACTTAATTTCTAGCGATTATCGTCAATTTGATTTCACAGATACTATTTAAACTAAACTTAGCTAGACAATGACATCTCCGAATTCAATAATGAAATGCCCTTAACTGAAAATTGAGTGTTTAATCTTATTATTATACATTACTGACACTCTATCCTCCAACTTGATACTGTTAAGTGCTTTGACACAATCTGTATTGTTAAAAGCGCTATATAAATAAAGGTGACTTGACTTGACAAATACCATAATATGATTGCAGATATCTAAGAAACATGCTAAGTTAACATACTTTTTTATCTGAAAAACAATGCTACAGTCAGTTATTCTCCTTTGAATATGTGCGTTCCGGCCCGGAATGTCTTTGTTTGTTATGGTTTGTGAAACCCGCCCACTGCCAGTTTACCCAATTGTTTTCGGCACCCCGGGTTGCCAGTTGGCGGAAAACACAGCGCATTTAATTTCAGTCATCGTCATGTGCGCTCGTTCCTGTTGGTGTCGTTAATCTGGCAACCTGTGTGTGAGTCAAGTCTGAGGAGGAGGGGCTGGTGAAGAAAACCCTCTCCAATATTTTGAATTTGAACTGCAATCCTACATACAGCACCTTTAAGTAATATGTTGTAAGATATGTTGTAAATTTCCTACTGTAAATATTTCAAGACTTAATTTTTGATTAGTAATATGCATTGCTAAGAACTTCATTTGGACAACTTTAAAGGCGATTTTCTCAATATTTGGATTTTTTTGCACCCTCAGATTCCAGATTTTCAAATAGTTGTATATCTCGGCCAAATATTGTCCTATCCTAACACACCATACATCAATGTAAAGCTTAGTTATTCAGCTTTCAGATTATGTATAAATCTCAATTTCGAAAAATTGACCCTTATGACCCTTTGACCACATATCCCCCCCCCCCCAAAATGGTTTCTGTCATTTTAGTTAGTTCCTATATCACACTGATGTATGTGTAAGTGTTTGTTTTTTCTAATAAGTTTAGTTTTATTTAGTTATTTAATGCCATAAAAACAGGGTGTGGCATTATGATTGTGTGATTGGGTCTGAGAGAGTTTAGGGCGGGACTTTGATACCGCGGCTCCTCCTTGCGATCACTACTGCACAGACTCAGACTCTAAAAGACGTCATCTGCACAAGATGACAGCAGATATTATACGAGTTCATGATTGGTGGAGTAAAGTCGGGGCTTAATTAAGCAACTGGGTTGGCAGTGTAAAGTTTGCAGGTGACAAAACTGGTGATTAGTGTTTTGGTAAATTTATATAATTAAAAAGTTTTAAAATGAATGACTGATGTCTTACCTGACATGCACCTTTTCCTCCCACATTTAACAATCCAGCACAAATCATATTGCTCGTGATTCCTCCTCCATAATTCTTATTACAGTCACTGACACTCACAACTGGTATCATCACCTCCTGTAGTCCATCAGGAAGCTGGGTGGCTATGACACAGATCAGAGGACAATTTTATGGCTTAAAAAAAAAAATTCTAGGTAAACTGTTAAGGTTTACAGTATTGTTTGTATTTGGTTAATTTTCAAGAGAATGTTCACTCACCCCCAGGTTGTAGTCTGCCCCATCCAGTGACCCAGCTCTCAGTCCCTCCGCCAAATACACTCCCAGCTGCTGCCAGACAGACCGGCCTAATGTAATCAGAGAAATTCACAGAGAAGGAGAGCTGGATCAGTGCTATATCGTTGTTAAAAGTAGAACCGTCATAGTTAGGATGGTTGATGATTTGTCTCGCTCTCCTGGATGTCTCATTAAGGTTTGAGCCAGATTGGCTCAGACGACCAAAGTACATCACAACTCTTGACAAAAGGAAACTGTAAATAGAGAAAGTCTGCTTTAATCCCACTATTATCAATTTACAAATGTACTTTAAGCTTTATTTAAGCCTTAAACTTCATACCTCTGGAAGCAGTGAGCTGCAGATAAAACCCAGTCTTTAGTGATGAGAGTCCCGCCACAGTTATGGCTTAGGCCAAAGACATGAATGCTGACCTGCCACGGCCAATTACCTGCTGTCGCGTTCTCCCCTCCAACAATCCTGTCTCTGACAGGGGCTCGACCACATACTGATGAGAGAAAGCAAGATTTCCTTCTTCAGGTGCCTCACAAACACAGAAGATTCACATTTTGACAGTTTTATGGCCATTATTACAACTTACCATCTAACTGGCAGAGGGAACCTGTGTGGACAGACAAAGACAAAATAAGCAATCAATCATCTAGACAGAGCTAATAAACTGGTTTGTGTAGCTCACAGTCACTTTTTTACCTGTTACATCAGCGCTTGTGAATATTTGTGTGAAAACAAGATAAAATTGTTCACCTGAATAATGTTGTTTATGGATTTTAGCCAAAATACCTTTTTAAATGATTTAATATTCATGACATGAATAAAGTTAACTAATCAGGTCAGTTTCACATGCAGTCTGTTTGTGAATTAGATACTTCTGGGTTTCTATGGTTTACTTTTTAGTTTTAAAATGGTCATAAACATTTAGTGAGAGTTACTGAATATAAAATAATTGTGTGCCTGTTTTGAGACCAAAATATTAAACAAATTAAAACACTCTTTTAGCTTCTTCAAAGTCACTCATCTGCATCCTTATTCTTGGCATCCAGGAATTTACATGAATTAAACTCATCCATTAAAATACATAAATTAAAGTGCTCCTATTATGGAATTTTGAAAATTACCTTTCATGCAGTGTGTAATATAGCTGTATGTGAATGTAAAATGTCTGCATAGTTGTAAAGCTGAAAGTGCATCATAAATAAAGTTATCGTCTCTCAAAAGAAAGATTCGACTGTGAACCGCCGAAACGAGTCATTTGTAATTCGAATTCCATTTCCGAGAAGTTCACAAGTCACAAAGTAACACATTTGCATAATGCCCGCCTACGTTCTGTGTGGTCATTCCGCGAAAAGCTTGTTCGTGTGCATAACGTAATGTCGAGAAGATGTGGTGCTCTGCGCTGTGAAAGTGAATTTGCTTTATTTTCACTTCCAAAGGATGAGGCGGTAAAGAATCAGTAGTTAAAATTAATCTGTACTCTGATACGACAGCAGTATAATCACAATCTTTTGCTGCGTTCCTGTCATTTCACTGACGACTGCTTCTCCAATCTTCGCGAGTTCAATGCGGGATTCGTAAACCGCTTGTCTTTGAAAGATGGGTCAGTGCCCAGTTTGTTTGGACCAGCTTGCTCCTCCGAATCACAAGTATGATTAATAATTGGGTTACACTTTATTTTGATAGTCCACTTTAGACATTCTACTAACTTTGCAACTACATGTCAACTAATTCTCATTAATTTGCAACTACATGTCTACTACCTCTCAGAGTAGACTGTTAGGTTAGGTTTAGGGTTAGAATAAGTTGACATATACTTGCAAAGTTTCTCATAGTCAGTATGTTGTATGTTGTGGACCCATCAAAATAAAGTGTTAGAAGATATTAAGCAGACAGTCTACTAATACTCTAATGACTGCTAGTCAAAGTTACTTACTGTTAGTAGAATGTCTAAAATGGACTGTAAAAATAAAGTGTTACCAATAATTGTTGCTGTAATGTCCTGTCAAGCATGAAAAATATGTAGTTTTGTAGTGTTGTGTTGTGTATAGTGTTACGTCCTGTGACGTATGTTTTTCTTTAATGTGTTTTTGTGTTCTGTGGCCTGTAGCACGAAGCGAGATGAACAAACTCAGAGTTGCAGAGTAAGTTTTCAGTTGACAAAACCCGATAAAGCCAACCTGGACCCCTCAGGATCAGCGGGCTCACAAAGCTTGATATAAGCATTATCTGATGACTCAAAGTTTGAACCAGAGTTTGTGATTGATTCTGGAGCGCGTGCACCTGAAAGTGTGACACGTGCAGCAAGCAGCCAATCACACGAAACTTGGAGAGCACTGGCAATTTGGATTCATTTCTCGCAAGAGTCAGTGCAATTCACTTTTCTGCTGAAGATTAAGAGATGTCATTAAAAATTGAATAAATTTAAATGCATTTACAAGGCAGGAATAAACACATCTGCTGCAGCAAAAGTTTGGCAGCAGAAAGAAAATATATGACTATGCAAAGTAATCAACTGAATTTAATTATTTATATATATTTTCAAACAGAGGTCAAAAGGAAAACATAAGTTTAGTATAAACTTAAGTTGGATATATTAAAACGTATCTATATATCTATCTATTTCTATGTATATATATATATATATATATAAAATTTAATTTAAATACGAAGCTTTAAAATTAATTGCCACTTCATGTAATTATATGAATAGATTATATAAATTATTAACAGTTACAATTAATATAATATAAATATAATAAATATGTAGCTGCAAAATTTGGGCAATTTTGTCTCTAAAATTCTTTGACTGTAAACTGCTTTAATTTGGAGCGAGAGATACGGGGGAGTGGCTTCATTGCATCAGATATATATCACTTTGCTCACAGCTGATTGGGTCCAGTTTGGGTTTGCGATCTCTAACCCAGAATAAAACCTGCTCCGGAGCAGGGTAGCCGTGTAGCGTGGTGACGAAACCTGCTCAAAACCAACCCACCTTCTTGAGCCCAAAAACTCAAGAGTTTGCTCAAGCTAAACATGAACTTACCTGGGTAAAAACTGAAACCGGCTTTGTGCTACAGGCCACTGGTGGTTGTTCATTGTCTTTGTTGTTGTTTGTTTGTTTTTTGTTTTTTTTATTGTCTGTTCAGATTGCGGACACCTGCTGCTGATTTCCGGGCTGCTGATTACCATCAAGATATAAGCGGTCCGCAACGAACCAAGAGAGGAGAGGGGAGACGATTCTTCTTGCTTGATGTTTTCCCTTACGTCTCCATTCCAAGACCCTTTTGCTGTGTAACTTGTGCGGTACTCAGACAAACAATGTAGTTAATATACTTGTGAAGGGTATTGAAAATTTATTTTCAAGAAACTAACTTAGCTAACGGGATTTTTATTTGGGGGGAGGGGTAAATTGTATTATATTTTCACTACTTACACTTTATTTGTTTCCCTTTTTGTCTGTTAAATAAAAGATTGCTTTATGGCTATCATTTTTTTGAACAACAAAACAGTGTTGTGTCATGATTCTGGGCCTGGAGAAGGATACATCAGCATCTCCCCTCCTTTTTATTATTTGTTTCTATTTAATCCCCTGGACTAATTTAGGACTGTAACAATAGACTCAGTGCAGCTGTAGTTCTGCTAATCAGCTGTGGGCCGCTAATGTCTAGAAATGTGTTGATTAAAATAGAATGTCTGCTGTACTTGGAGTCATGATAAAGCAATACGTTAGTTTACAAGCTGCAGTGCTTTATCAGTGCAGCTTGTACTCTATGTCCGTGTTCAGGTAACGTATACCTTATTGTTTGTGTCTTTACTACCAAACTGTGGGCCCGGTTCGCTAACATAAGTGTAAAACAACTTTTTCCCCTCTGATTTGTGATTGGCCGAATACCTCAAGAGTGTGACGGAAATGTTACGCCCCTTACCGTATTGTGATGGCGTGTCCCAGCGCGATGAGGCAAAAAATAAAACCCATTATAAACGAGGCATTTGTTGCATCCAGTGAGGACATAATTACAGATTATAATGACTATACTGTCTTTTTATGCGTTGCATCGCGCCACGTAAACATTACCATGTCTGCATTTGTGATCGGAGAAACGACAAACAACAAGCGCTACTCTACACTGCTCAAAACTGGAGTTTGAATAGTCAGTGGCAAATTCTTTAAATAAGAAAGTGTACTTACAGGCTGTGAGTCATAAGCGCCAGACTGTCCTTGCAAAGTTGGAATTGCCCCACTTTATAGAAACAGCTGGCATTGTAGGCTACTCTCCCAGGTTCAGGAAATAGTCCTCCGTAAAATGCGCTGCACACACTCTAATATTCGGGTTGAACTGTTCTGGAACAGTGTTGTAAATACAACTTAACCACTGATTTCTAGTTGTGTCCTCTATTGGAAGGCCAAACAGCCTCTCCACAGCGTCTCCAGGACATGGCGCCGGCAGCAGCAACAATACTACAGCGAGAATAAAAATCACGCCCTCTTTGTTTGCGTATACATTTGGGCGGCATGTGGGGCCGTGTTTAAATGAGGCGTTCTAGGAGGGTGTGGACGAGTCTTTTATAAAGAATATCTCTTTGGATTTGATACCTTAGTCTTTGCAACTTTAGGGATCTTATCTATTCATGGACAGCTTGTAACACTCCAAAGAGAAAGGAAAACTTGAAATCGCATCATATGACCCCTTTAACAGTGATGGGCGTTCCATTTCTGACATTCGCTGTACACAGTAGACCAATCACAACAGATCGATTCATCTGACCAATCAGTGCAGAGTAGCCTCATGCAAAGGAGGGGTTTGGAAAGTTGAATCTTTGAACAAATCGTCTGAGAGTCGTTGAGAAATAAGGTAAAATTAAATGCATATTATAAGAAAATGAAAGCATTTTAGACCAGTTATTGGGTACTCCCAGAAGCAAATTATGAACATTTCAAACAGGATAATATGGGCACTTTAAGCATTTGTAAAAAAGGGTTCCCAATCTTTCATGAACACCAGATTCAAGGACTTTTTTACGCACCATTTATTTTATATCAAGCACCTATCAAATTCACACCAGTCATGTTCAAAGGAATTTAATGAAATCCATTGAAGTCAATACTGGTAATATTCAAATACAATTTCTAAACTATTGATAACATATGCATAAAACTGTTTTTTGCTGTAGTTCTTGTCCAAGATTTAAATTTGAAAGAATTTCGCAATTTTTTAATTAATAAAAAGTGGTTAAATGTGGTAATAACACTGTAAAACCTGTTAATATAAAAAATGTACATGTTAACATTCTCTCAATAGAGACGTTACTCATTAATAAATAAACTCAAGTCAAAATTATTTTGTAAATCACTTATTATTGTAAATCCCTTTTTTTCATCTTTGACCTAGAGGAATGCAGCTGCTCAAACATCCAGCTGCTCAAAACTGCAATTTTTTTTTTTTTAAATATGTCATTAACATTTTAAACCTTGTACATGTGCAAATCTACAAAGAAAATACAAGAAATAAAAAATAGCACTTTCTATTTGCTTTTAAACTGTAAACGCTTTTCACTAAGCTGTTTTTCTTATTTTTCAAGTTCTACATGTTCTCCTTAGCTCCATGTCGCAGTAAGTTTTGGGAGTTCATTTTTAGTCCATCTCCTATCCTGAAAAGTCTGTCTTGCAGAGATGGACTAAAATTAGCTCCTAAAACTTACTGCCACATTCTGGAAGATAAATTCTTCAAACAGTGGTACAAGAGGATGTGGTGCTGGTCCTTCATGAGTCACTCTCTCAACTTATCCATCTATAAAGCCTATAAAAAATTTAATTCATGTATTTCATAACACTTCAGCATGTTATTCTTATTAAGTGAGGGTCATTTTTTAGGATTTTTTTACCCAAGCAAAGTCTCTGAGAACCTGACACCTTGTAATTCTGGAGACTCCAGGTAGGTTGCAGCTCTGGAAAATGGTGGGGCTGCAGACTAAATGGTTCCCGATGGTTTTACACCTAATTCTTCACATTAATTCTTAATTATTTTGCAGTTAACATGGGTCTTTTTTCTCCACCTGTTTTTGTCAGACCTCGCTGACCCAATGAACATTTCGCTGACCAGTGGTCATGCCTAACTTTGCAATTTCTGTATTGCATTAGTTTTGAATATTTCTCATGGGGATTTAATAATTTTTGACTTTTCAGTTAAATCTCTTTTTTTGGCTCATTTCATCTGTAAAAGAAAACCTGCCTAATAATTCTCCACACCTGAATATAAGGAGTTTTTCACTTCCAGCCTTCATGGACAACTATATATCACTTATAAATGATTAAATACAAAATTAATAGTAGTTATTAAGATTGATGTGGTTTGAAATTGGTTAAATGTGCTTGGGAAAAAAAAAATATGATCAGAATATCAACATGCCTAATAATTATGCACGAAGATGTGCTCACTTTTCACAGAGTGCACGTGATAGTGAAATCGAAAGTGAAAGTGAACAGCGAGCGCTCATTCAAATGTGATTTCAATACCCCACATATTGATAGCGCGGAAATTATATACAATATTATAATGTTTGCAGGAGCGGGCGGTAATGGTCAGGAATTCAGCGGGAGCGGGCGTAAGAAAACGGCTCTAGCTGTGCATCAACACACAGGCCAAGTTTTTTTTTTTTTTTGCGCTACCCCATCTCCACCCCCAATCATTAGTGCCGTTTCGTTCTGTCTTTGACAGCACGAAACATAAAAAAAATTTAAATAGCGCCATAAAATTTATTTCAAATTTAATTCAAGCACTTTCAAAGACCTATGTTTGTTTTCAAGTTCCTTCCAGGCCTTGAATCCATATGTCTGAAATTCAAGTACTTTCAAGAAGCGTGGGAACCCTGGTAAAAACATTCATACAAATGCAGAATTTGTGTTTATACAAAACAAATTTAAAGCATTTGACCATAGTCTTTAGATCCAAAGGTTTTTACATAAGGTGACAAGGGTGTTTACAAAGGTTCTTAAGAATTTAATGGCTTGTCAGTTAATAAACAATTGAAACAATCATTATTAAATGTACTTTTAATATTGTCATGTTGTAGGCTTTTTGTAAGATCTAACCTGCTATGTAGAGAAGTGTGACTCCAGCAACACTCAAAGCACTGTTGAACTTCATTCTTCTGTTCTGCTCTGTGATCTGAATGCTGTTTCTCCACTGTCAGCAGTGATGGAAAGCACTGATGGAAAGCAAGTTCCACTGCATTTATCAAGAGTACCCTGTGTCTCCACCCCACCACTACGTTCATCTCTGACTCATATTTTTTTTTCAGAAAAAAAAAGCTTCCTGAACTTTTCATAGGTGTCTTTTGTGGATGTGGGTGGGACATGTTATCACCACTTTTTACTAAAGTTGATTTTGTCCCCACAACTTCCCCAAAATCTCCAATCCATCATTCTTCATAATTTAATTCACACCTGCATCATGAAATACACACAAGGCATGTACATTCAATCCCCCTTCCATCTACATACGCCAGTATACGTTAATGAATTGTGGATTAATATACAAAAAATATCTGTGAGTGTTACATTTCTAGAAACTGGTATTTTTCCTGCTATGTCTGTTTATGATTTGTTTTTCTTTAATTGTCTGTGAATCTTAGATTTGGTAGGGTCTGTTTTTTTTTTGTTTTTTTTATAATTTAATGAATAGCAACATCTGCTTAATGCTTGAAGTAGTGAAACTCTTTAAAATTCACTTGTGTTCACTTAATTTGGATTTTGTGATAAAATGATACCTATCTTTAAACATCATGCTGTGCACTAATGTTGTATTGCCCTGTTTATGAAATTGATATTATAATCAGAGAAAAGATCTGCATGTTCTTTCATTATTCTAACCTGCTTACATGCACCTGTATATGGCCACAATGTGAGAAAAAACAGTATGTACAGTCAACACTATTCATACTTCCAATAGCAGAACAGTCGATTATCTTTTAAGATTTGTCTGTTAACAGCATTTCAGGTCTGGAGGCACACCACTGAAAATGACTACATTATGACCCTTTGACAAGAATTAGAAGAATGAGAGTGAAATTTTTACAAGAAGTGGATGATCCCTGGTTTCTTCACAGTCACACAACAGGTAAAACCAGACGACTTTCTGCAGTTTCCAGTGAGTCACATTATATTGGGGGAAATTACACCCTCTTGTAAGATCAGGGTGAAAACAAGAAGGATAATTTTTAGCATTTATTTGCAGAAATTGAAAACTGGTCAAAATAATGAAAAAATAGTGTTTCCAGACCTCAAATAATGCAACAAAAGAAAAAGAAAAAAAGTTCATATACATTTTTAAACAACACAATACTAATCTTTTAACTTAGGAAGAGTTCAGAAATGATTATTTGGCTGAATAAACCTGATTTTTCTCATGATCTCCAGCAGTCTTTCTCATTGCTTTTGGGCGATTTTACGCCTCTCCTGGCACAGAAATTCAAGCAGCTCGGCTTTGTTTTATGGCTTTTGACCAGCCATCTTCCTCTTGATCACATTCAATAACAAAAGCATGAATAAGCCTTTATGCATCAGGCCTAGATAAAGGGTGGAAAATGCAACTTCAGTGATAATTTTTAAATGAGTATTAATATATATACGTCTCACAATCTCTCCAGCCATCACCTTCTGCACTCCTGCTTCCTCTGTTTAAATACACTTGCTTGGATTCAGCTAACCATCTTGTTCAGTGTGATCTATCCTGGCAGAAGGTCTGATTCAGGGCCGCCTGCAGGATTTCTTCCGAGGGTACGCACAGAGGTTTTTATTTGTTGTTTTTTTTTGGAGGACCAAATGATCAATTAGAGCAGAAGACACACGTTTTAAACTCAACACAATGGTAAAATACATCTATCAAGAGCATGCTCACAGATGAAAACAACAGAGAACAAAACAGAGTTGGATGAAGTGGATTAGAGCCCAGCACAGGCCTCAAATATAGGCCCTAGTCCGGCCTTGTCCGACAGTTTCTCAGAATTACCGTCCCGAGTCCGACCCGAGCAGTCTTTTTTTCCCCTTCTCCCAAAACAGCTTATACTACTGTTTCAGCTATTAAAATATTTAAGTTTTGTATGTAATGGAAAAGTGATTATATTTCGTTAGTTTTTTTTTATAAAGTTAATTTAGAAAATCGTTTGGAGCATTTTTTGTTCTGTGAATGTAGTCTAAGTTTTTTTTTGTTTTTTGTTTTTTAAAGTAACGACCAAGCGGCCAGCGGCAGACAGTAAGTTGATCATAGCCTATGTTTGATCCATTTAGCCTTCTCAAATCATCACGACTTGCCTAAAATAAAGTCTATAGATATAAAACAGTTCAAACATATCACAATGTTAGTTTAAATGTTTAACCTAGATAAATGTGCGCTGTTAGATGCATATCCAATCGTTTGTGCAGAGAAGTTGAATCTAAAGTGCAGGACATGGAGGTGCCAGTGCGATCACTTGCATTTCTTTCTAACAGTGAAAACAAATTAAAATAGGCTACGCCGTCATTTTTGCTCATAAAGGTAAGAGTAATACATCATTCGGAACTGTAAATGGTCTACTTTTATTTGTGTGCACTCACAATATCAACAAAACATACTTTTATAAAATAAATAGAAAACAGAGGATGCGTTTTCTGTTGTCTCGGTCTTGAACAGGAGCGTTTCACAATGATGAACCGAAACTAAGCGAATTGCCTCACAGACATAATAATAATAAAAAATAAGTATATATACCTATATACGTATATATACAGTATATATATATATATATATATATATATATATATATATATATATATATATATATATATATACAGGTGCATCTCAATAAATTAGAATGTCATGGAAATGTTCATTTATTTCAGTAATTCAACTCAAATTGTGAAACTCGTGTATTAAATAGATTCAATGCACACAGACTGAAGTAGTTTAAGTCTTTGGTTCTTTTAATTGTGATGATTTAGGCTGACATTTAACACAAACCCACCAATTCACTATCTCAACAAATTAGAATACTTCATAAGACCAATAAAAAATTTTTTTTTAGTGAATTGTTGGCCTTCTGGAAAGTATGTTCATTTACTGTATATGTACTCAATACTTCGTAGGGGCTCCTTTTGCTTTAATTACTGCCTCAATTCGGCATGGCATGGAGGTGATCAGTTTGTGGCACTGCTGAGGTGGTATGGAAGCCCAGGTTTCTTTGACAGTGGCCTTCAGGTCATCTGCATTGTTGTGTCTGGTGTCTCTCATCTTCCTCTTGACAATACCCCATAGATTCTCTATGGGATTCAGGTCAGGCGAGTTTGCTGGCCAATCAAGCACAGTAACACCATGGTCATTGAACCAGCTTTTGGTACCTTTGGCAGTGTGGGCAGGTGCCAAGTCCTGCTGGAAAATGAAATCAGCATCTCCATAAAGCTTGTCAGCAGAAGGAAGCATGAAGTGCTCTAAAATTTCCTGGTAGATGGCTGCGTTGACTGTGGACTTCAGAAAACACAGTGGACCAACACCAGCAGATGACATGGCAGCCCAAATCATCACTGACTGTGGAAACTTCACACTGGACTTCAAGCAACATGGAATCTGTGCCTCTCCACTCTTCCTCCAGACTCTGGGACCTTGATTTCCAAATGAAATGCAAAATTTACTTTTATCTGAAAAGAGGACTTTGGACCACTGAGCAACAGTCCAGTTCTTTTTCTCCACAGCCCAGGTAAGATGCTTCTGACGTTGTCGCTGGTTCAGAAGTGTCTTGGTAGCCCTTTTCCTGAAGATGTCTGAGTGTGGTGACTCTTGATGCACTGACTCAAGCTTCAGTCCACTCCTTGTGAAGCTCTCCCAAGTGTTTGAATCAGCTTTGCTTGACAGTATTCTCAAGCTTGCAGTCATCCCTGTTGCTTGTGCACCTTTTCCTACCCAAATTCTTCCTTCCAGTCAACTTTGCATTTAATATGCTTTGATACAGCACTCTGTAAACAGCCACACCTTTCAGTAATGACCCTCTGTGACTTACCCTCTTTGTGGAGGGCGTCAATGTTCATCTTCTGGATAATTGCCAAGTCAGCAGTCTTCTCCATTATTGTGGTTTCAATGAACAAGAGATACCCGGAATTTATACTGTAGGGATGGTCATTAATTGAAACTCAAATGTAAATATTCTAATATTTTGAGATACTGATTTTTGATTTTTATGAGCTGTAAGCTCTAATCATCAAAATTAAAACAAAAAAAACTTTTGATTTTACTTTACTTACTTTACATGTAATGAATCTAAAATATATGAAAGTTTCACTTTTTGAAATAACTTACAAGAAAAAATTAACTTTTTCACGACATTCTAATTTATTGAGATGCACCTGTATATATATATATATATATATATATATATATATATATATATATATATACACACACACACACACACACACACACACATATACATATATATATATATATATATAGAAAGGTTTAAATTACTACTTTAAAACTAAATAATTCAAATCGAAAATAGAAACTCTTTCATTATGTAATCCTTAAAGATGCATTTCTCTCTAAAGGCACGTCCAGTGAGATGGCGAGTCATTTTTTTCATCACCATAAATTGATGGATGTCTAAAATATAAAAATAAGGAAAAGCCTAAAACAGGCCCGATTATAATTTGCACTTTATTTTATTATTCTATACAATTAAAAAATAAAACAAATTATAATGGCATAGCATAGGCTATATGTAAAACTTTGTCCTATAATTGTATAGCTGCTTATATTTTCTGATTTTTATGTTGCTCTGTTCTGAATAGCCTACCTTAAAATGTAAAGGATTTGCTGTAACGCAGTTTTGTCTGATAGGCTATGTTAATTATTTATTAGCCTATTATTTTTTTTAATCCATGCAGCAAAAGATTTAAAAACAGCTTTAAAAAACTTTTCACTATAAATTTTACAGGTAGCTTGAATGTAAAACATTGTCATGAATTCGTTGTATTCCCATTTGTAAAACAGCCTAATTAATTGTTGTAGGCTAACCCGATCTCATGAAGGTGTGTATAGCACGATTTTCTGTTTCTATTTGGCGTATTTATATGCAGAAATTGACTTTGCCGTGCAAAAGACTGATAAATTCATAATTAATGGCATGCCTGGTTCAGTCGACAGTAATACGGGACACATACAGGTGCATCTCAATAAATTAGAATGTCGTGTAAAAGTTCATTTATTTCAGTAATTCAACTCAAATTGTGAAACTCGTGTTTCAGGTGGGGTTCAGGTCAGGGCGAGTTTGCTGGCCAACCAAGCACAGTAACACCATGGTCATTGAACCAGCTTTTGGTACCTTTGGCAGTGTGGGCAGGTGCCAAGTCCTGCTGGAAAATGAAATCAGCATCTCCATAAAGCTTGTCAGCAGAAGGAAGCATGAAGTGCTCTAAAATTTGGACTTCAGAAAACACAGACACAGAACACAGAAAACACCAACACCAGCAGATGACATGGCAGCCCAAATCATCACTGACTGTGGAAACTTCACACTGGACTTCAAGGAACATGGATTCTGTGCCTCTCCACTCTTCCTCCAGACTCTGGGACCTTGATTTCCAAATGAAATGCAAAATTTACTTTCATCTGAAAAGAGGACTTTGGACCACTGAGCAACAGTCCAGTTCTTTTTCTCCACAGCCCAGGTAAGATGCTTCTGATGATGTTTCTGGTTCAGAAGTGGCTTGGTAGCCCTTTTCCTGAAGACGTCTGAGCGTGGTGACTCTTGATGTACCGACTCCAGCTTCAGTCCACTCCTTGTGAAGCTCTCCCAAGTGTTTGAATCAGCTTTGCTTGACTGTATTCTCAAGCTTGCGGTCATCCCTGTTGCTTGTGCACCTTTTCATACCTAAATTATTCCTTCCAGTCAACTTTGCATTTAATATGCTTTGATACAGCACTCTGTAAACAGCCACACCTTTCAGTAATGACCCTCTGTGACTTACCCTCTTTATGGAGGGTGTCAATGTTCATCTTCTGGACCATTACCAAGTCAGCAGTCTTCCCCATTATTGTGGTTTCAAAGAACAAGAGATACCCAGAATGTATACTGTAGGGATGGCCATTAATTGAAACTCAAATGTAAATATTCTAATATTTTGAGAAACTGATTTTTGACTTTCATGAGCTGTAAGCTCTAATCCTCAAAATGAAAACAATTTTTTTTTTAAATGTTTTACTTTACATGTAATTAATCTAAAAATATATGAAAGTTTCACTTTTTGAAATAAGTTACAAGAAAAAATTAACTTTTTCACGACATTCTAATTTATTGAGATGCACCTGTATAGCTACTAACTTCTGAAATGTTTGCGAGGCAAATCTCAGGTCAGTCTGAGCGCACATGGTACACAGTGCGTACAGCTGTACACCTGCAGACGCCACTGGTCTGATTCAATAAAATCAAGAATCCAGCAAAACCTGGACCCATACAAAAACCTCAGAGATGTCCATCATGTTCTCTCACCTCAGCTGGAGCCACTGCCTCATCAGTCACCATCATCACTCCTCCCAAAAATACTCATCCCAAAGTTTCTCCTTTTGGACTTCATGATGGATCTGCATTCTTCTAATTGCTTCACCTGCATCCTCGTAATTGTGGACAGTTTCTCTAAAGCATGTAAGCTGATACCCCTCAAGGTAAAAAAGGGCTATCTTGGGGCTTTGTTAAAAATGTGTAAAAAATTGTTTTTACACATTTTTGTAAATGTGTAAAAAATATTTTGTATACTAAGAAAAAAGGTTTTTCAGATTGATAAGACTTATGTATTAATAACGATGCAGAAGAGTGATGACTGGAAGCTGCTAACCCGTCTCTATTTCTCCTGATTATTCAAGATTTTTAATCTGTCCTCATCACTTGGCACATGTAACATGTTGTAACTCACTTTCTTTGCATGATATTCTCAAATAAATAAACAAAAACTGCCTTTAGTAAAACTGGAGTCACCTCAAGAGCTAATCATCTAAAGAGCCGAGAAACATAACAGATATGCTAATATAATATATTGTGATTCAGTACCTTAATTCTTTGTTTTTCTTGTTTTTTTTTTACTTCGAAGCACTTGTTGCCCAAAATCACAACATCTGCTTCATTTTTAAAGTTTAAAAATCAGTCACAATACCAAATGCTATTGCCCTGTTTATGAGACAATTGCTGCATTACTGTCACGGTTCCGTGGATAAACACACGAAGAAGAAGGAGTTGCAATGTAAACAGTCTTTAATAAATCCACATAAAGGCAAATACAAGGTAGACAGGTAGGAACCACACACATAGACGTAGTAGACCGGACAAATGAAATGAGAACTGAATACAATTAATAAAGGGTAACTAATGACAATAATTAATGACACACACCTGAACCAAATGACACAATTAACAGGAGACAGAAACTAGGTCACACAGAGCACATGGGGAATGAAAAACACAACAAAACAGTCCTGGGGTGTGACAATTACCTTAACAGAGAAAAAAACGGGCATGTACTTTCATAATTATGACCTGATTACTGTACACAGGCACCAATATATTGTCAAAATGTGAGAAAACCAGTACGTACAATCAGGTAAACAGACCATTTTATACAAGTTTCCAGTAAATTACATTATATCAGGCTGAACTATACCAGGCTATTAAAGGGGTGGTTGATTGCGATCACTTTTTTAACATTAGTTAGTGTGTAATGTTGCTGTTTGAGCATAAACATTATCTTCAGAGTTGCGGCGCTGAAAGTTCAATGCAAACGGAGATATCATCTTTTAAAATTCTGGCAGTTTAATGCCTACAAAAATGACAGGTAAGGGACTACAACGAGTTACTTCCCGGGTCTGATATGTCACAGACCCAGATAAACCCTGCCCCCGGGAACACGCAGCAAAGGGGGCGAGGCCATGCTGCCCTGCTTTAGAGAAGAGGAAGAGAAAACTAGGGATGCACGTAAAAATCTATTCATATGAATCGTGATTCTGTCTTCTAACGATTCTAATGGATTCTCAAGTTTCAAAATCATTAAAGCAGTGGTTCTTAATACTGTTACACTGTCGCCCTGCTCTGCATCTCTCTCTCTCTCTCTCTCTCTCTCTCTCTCAATTTCAATTCAATTTCAATTTAAGTGTGCTTTATTGGCATGACAAAAACTATACATTTGTATTGCCAAAGCAATTGCAGCTGGGCTGCTCACAAATAGTGCATATATGTATTAACAGAAAGAAAAAGAATAATAATTGTAATAATAATAATATATAAAAGTATTAAGCAAGTAGTGCAAAATGAAATACTAATGTATGCAAGTATATAAACTAGAAAAAAATTTACAGAAGCAAAATGTACATCTAAGTAATATAACAGAGTAATATGGTTTAATATAATCTAGATGTGCTGGGAACATCAGCTCAGGGCAGGTGGAGTGTCTTCTCTTCTGTGGTGACAGAGAGATACATATTGAGCAGCAAACACACAGCAGGTCTTGTGTTCTCCGAGCAGATACGCTAGTTTCTCCTGGTCTGGAAGAGTTTTAAATGTGGGATGGATCTGCTGTATTTTGTTGTAGAACACTGTCCGTATATCTGTGTATTTGGAGCATTCTGTTAGGAAGTGCAGTTCTGTTTCCGTCTGATTCAGATCACAGTGTGAACACAATCTCTGCTCGGGGGGCAGCCATGTTTGTCTGTGTCTGCCCGTCTCTATCATCAGCTTGTGTCCGCTGAGTCTGTATCTGGTCAACGTGCTTCTCAGTTTCTTATCTGACACTGTGTACAGATACTCTGCCATACTGTACTCTCTCTTTAGGGACAGATAGCATTGCATTTTACTCTGTTGTTGAGTTTGGGTTTGCCAATGAGTGATGTAACTCTGTTTGATTTGTGCAGTGATCTGATTGGTTCTGATGTTGTGAGTCAGAGCATCAGTAGATGTTAGTGAAGCATCAGGACTGAAGCTCTGGATCAGATGGAGGAAGGGCTTGCTTTCTTTGCTCATCTCTTGGTATTGCAGGGCTTTATAATGGTATGATTGGGGGTCACTGAGCTTCAGATGTTTCCAGAATTTAATAGCCCTTTTTTGTATCTTTATGATTAGAGGATATTTGCCTAATTCTGCCCTGCATGCGTTATTTGTTGTGTGCCGGTGCACGTGTAGTATATTTTTACAGAGTTCTGCATGCAGGGTCTCAATCGGGTGTTTTTCCCATTTAGTGAGATCTTGACTTGGGTTTGTCAGCGGACCCCACACCTCACTGCCATATAGTGCAATGGGCTCAATTACTGATTCTAATATTTTCAGCCAAATTCTAATAGGGATTTCTATAGGACATTGCCGTTTTATGGCGTAGAAGGCCCTGCGTGCTTTATCTCTCAGTTCATTCACAGCATGATTAAAGTTTCCAGTGGATGTGATTTTCAAACCCAGGTAGTTGTAGTGTGATGTGTGTGCTATCTGGTTCGTGCCTAATGAAAATGTGTGTTGTGTTCCTTGGGATCTGGATCTCTTCTGAACGATCATAATGTTGGTTTTCTTCAGGTTGACTGTCAGGGCCCAGGTCTGGCAGTATTGCTCCAGCAGGTCCAGGTTCTGCTGTAAACCATGTTGAGTGGGAGACAGCAGAACCAGATCATCTGCATACAGCAGGCATTTGATCTCTGAGTCGTGTAGAGTGAGACCAGGAGCTGCAGATCGCTCCAGACTGAGTGCCAGTTCATTTATATAGATGTTAAATAATGTTGGGCTTAAGCAGCAGCCCTGTCTCACTCCACGCTCCTGGGAAAGATACCTTGTACGTTTGGTGTTGATTTTTACGCCACATTTACTTTCAGTGTACATTGATTTGATGAGGTCATAGGTTTTACCTCCTATTCCACTTTCAATAAGTTTGTAGAATAGTCCTTGGTGCCAAATTGAGTCAAAAGCTTTTTTAAAGTCAATAAAGCATGCATATATTTTACCTTTATCTTGGTTAACGTGTTTTTCAATTAGAGTATGTAGTGTATAGATGTGATCAGATGTACGGTAATTTGGTAAGAATCCGATTTGACTTCTGCTCAGTACATTGTGTGTGGTAATGAAGTCTAGTAGTCGAGCATTTATTATGCTACAGAATAACTTTCCCAGGTTGCTGCTCACACAGATTCCTCTGTAGTTGTTAGGATCAAATTTATCTCCGTTTTTAAAGATTGGTGTTATCAAGCCTTGATTCCAGATGTCGGGGAAGTAACCTACACTCAGGATCACATTGAATAGTTTTAGAACGGCTAATTGGAGCTTGCTGCTTGTGTGTTTTATCATTTCATTTAATATCCCATCAGGTCCTGATGCTTTTTTGAGTTGTAGGTTTTTGATTTTCAGTTCTTTTCAGTTCTTTATCAGTTATTGGGAAATCTAATGGGTTTTGGTTATCTTTGATTGTTAATTCTAGTTTTTCTAATTGGTTGATTGTTTGGTTTTGCTTACAGTTTGTGTCTGTTTGTACTTTATTAAACAATGTTTGGAAATGACTTTCCCATATTTCTCCATTTTGTATTGGCAATTCTTCATGATCAGTTTTTTTCAGATTGTTCCAATTATCCCAAAATTGGTTTGTGTTCACGGACTTCTCGATTATTGTCAGTTGTTTTTGGGTGTATTGTGCTTTTTTGGTTCTGAGTGTGTGTTTGTATTGTTTTAGTGTTTCGCAGTAAAGATGGCGGATCTCTGCATTATTTGGATCGTTATGTTTCTGATTTGACAATGTTCTCAGCTTTTTGCGAATAGTTTGACAGTTCTGATCAAACCAATTTTTGTCATTTTTGAGTATTTGATTTTTTCCATTTTTTGTTTTCAATTTGGATTGTTTTGCTGATTTTTCAAATATGTAATTTATATCTTTGACAGCCAGATTGACCCCTTCATTAGTGTGGGTATAGGTGTTATTTAGGAAGTTATCTATCAGCGCTTGTATTTTTTGGCTGCTAAGTGCTTTCTGATATTCTTCAGCAATGTTTTCAGCCCATCTGTATGGGTTTCTGATGTTGTACAGCTTACTGGGCTTTGTGTTAATGTTATTTTCAGTCTTTTTGAGATACGCAGTGATTTGACTGTGATCAGACAGAGGGGTCAGTTCTCTAACAGTGAATGATCTGAGAGATGAAGGATCTATGTCTGTTATCATATAATCAACTGTGCTATTCCCAAGAGGTGAGCAAAATGTGAATCTCCCTAAAGTGTCCCCTCGTAACCTACCATTGATGATATACAGACCCAGGCTTCGACAGAGCTGCAGGAGGTCTTTCCCATTCTTGTTTACTGTATGATCATGGTTATTTCTGTGGATATGGGAGAATGTGTTAATAATAACAGTCAGTTTGTTGTTGATGTATTTGCTCCCTTGTGTGTCGGTGAAGTCCGGCTGTAGTCCTGTTCTTGCGTTCAGGTCCCCGCAGATGAGCACGTTTCCCTGGGCCTGGAAGTGGCTCGTCTCTTCCTCTAATGTGGAGAACGTGTCTTCGCTGTAGTAGGGGGACTCTGATGGCGGGATGCATATAGCACACAGGAATGTATCTTTTCTGGATGAGAGCAGTTCCTTGTGGATTTTAAGCCAGGTGTAGTATTTGCCTTGCTTTACTGTGTTGATGTGGTTGTGGAATTTTGTTTTGTACCAGATTATTACTCCTCCTGAGTCTCTTCCCTGTCGGACTGTGTTGAGTTTTTGTGATGGTAGGATGATTTCTCTGTAGTTGGGTGGGCAGTGGGTGATTGCGTCTGCCCTGCTCCATGTCTCCTGTAGAATTATAATGTCCATCTCCTTGATGCTCTTCTGGAATTCTGTGTTTAAACTCTTTAGCCCAAATGCTGTTGAGTTCAAGCCTTGAATATTCCACATTGATATTGAGAGAGTCATTTCAAGAGTTCAAGGTATAGAGTTCTTGTTTTCAAAAATAGAGGTAATCCTTTTCTAATGTAATATAATATATTGAAGAAAATAAAAAAATATATTTTTTCTTCTCATTGTTAGGCAGGTGTTTGTATGCTGTGTGGACCCTCATGCTGTCAGCTGGGCACTGATGTAGTTCAGCAGCTGTCTGATCTCGCTCATCTCCAGTGTTTTTGCTGGTCCTTTCAGGGCCTGAGCGTAGCTCCTGGAGTGTGAGAGTGGTGCTGAGATCAGTGTGTTATCAGCTGAGGGTGCATGAGCGGGTGGGAGGCTGGATGCTGCTGGTGATGGGCCCATCCTAGTGTTGCTCCTCTGCCTGGAGTGATGTTTTTGTGGTCGGGGGTGTCTTAGATGATCATCTGGTGCAGACTGAGGGTTCTGCTGATGGACTGGTGTAGGTCTGTGGTGGTGTAGCGTAGGTGCATGGGGTGTTCTGATGGGGAATTTGGCATGGTGTGGGGGTCCCCAGTATTGTGCAGCCAGCGGGGGTCGTTCTCTGTGATGAGACTGTGTGTTTCTGCTGGGTGTCTGGATTTGTGTTCTGTGGGTTGGCAAGTGTGTTGTTTTAAGGGGTGTATAGGTGGTTTGTCTGCCCCATGCTGTGTCTTTCAGTGTTTTTGCAAACACATTGACTTTGTCCTTCCTTATGTGTACATGGTCATACAGGTCTCTGATTGTGATGGAGGGGTGATGAGCCAGGTGCACATTGGACAGGCGAGCACATCCTTTGGAGATGTCAGCGTTGACTCTCTGGATGGTGTCTGGGTGAATGTCTCTGCGGGGTAGGAGGGTAGATATGGTGATCTTGGTGTTGGGGTAGATCTCTGTTGCCTTTTCTGCTACTCTGCAGATCAGCTGCCCAACTCTCTCCTGTTCCCTTCTCAGGTCGTTAGTGCCTGTGTGGATGATGATGTGTGAGGGTGTGCCAAAGCTGGAGTCAGAAAGTATTCTGAGGGCATCTCCTGTTTTTGGGCACCAGAGTTTTGTTGTTTTACGGCCTGGAAACAGTTTTTCTCCTTGTAGGAACTTTCCATTGGAGTCCATGAGGATGGCAATGTCAGCCTCTGTTTTCACTGGCTGTTTCTCAGCTGGGGTTGTAGCTGTAGTGTTTTTCTGAGGGGGTTCTGGGTTTCTGGGGGTTGCAGGTGTTTCTGCTTCCCTTTGGCTGTTGCTGGGCTGTGATGGTTCGGTGGATGCCGGAGATGTGCTGCTGGGGTTTGGTTGTGTAGGTGTCGGTGAGGGTGGGGGGACTTTTGGGGCATTCGCAGGGTTAGAGAGACACCTCATCTGTGTTGATAGGGTCTCTATCTGTCTGTCCCTTTGTTGTAGCTCAACTTTTAAGCTTGAGAGCTCCCTCCCCATGTAGTCTTTCATTTCTGAAAGTTCCTTCCCCATAATCCGTTTAAGTTCTTTGCTGTCTTTTTTTAGCATTTCCCTGTCTTGATGCAGAGTGTCCATTTCTCCCTTAAGTTCTTGGATGGACATTTTCAGCTGGTTTCTTATCTGGTCCAGCTGTTCTCTGAGTTGTTCGGTGTCTTTAGTAGTCAGGGCGTGGACTTGCTCACTCAGCTCCACTATTTCCATTTCAAGCAGTGCTAAGCTGTGTTGTAGCTGAATAACTGTGTTGTGTAATCCTGTGCTTGGGGGGATGCTGATGTTCTCTGTGGTTTCTGGAGTGGTCTTGTTCTTTGTGTTGTTATGGGTTGAGGGCTCATTCTGGCCAGTGACTTCTACTGTGTTTGTGTGGTTTACTTCATCTCTTTCCACCATTTATTTTAAGCAGTGGAAGGTCTGCTCAAAGTTTGTGAGGGAAGCATTGCTTCCCTGTACCATTACAGTTCCATTTTGATAAAGGTTTATTGTCAGGTGTCTGTTCTCTGGGTCTTTGTCTGAGTCCTCATAAATGCACAGTTGTCTGCCTCTACAGATTCCATGTTTGGTGTGGTATGGGAACAGTGTGCAGGAAGCTGTGTGCCATGCAGTTGGGCGTTCTGTGTAGAAGAGCAGGTTTGTGGTGATGGCTTTGCCCTTGTTGTTTGAACTGTCTTTAAACAGTGTCTCTGGGTTTTCCTTCTTTATTTTGAGCTTGTGATGTTGTCTGCTCTTCTCAGACTGGATTTCTGGGGGGTAGGAAAAGGTGTGAGCTCCAGTCCCCATTGCTGGTGTTGCCATGGTGATGCCGTTTACAGGTCTTTGGTATTGATAGTGATGGCTCAGTTAATCCAATCAGAAGGTGTGAATGACAACGGCCCTCTTTTGTTATTTTAAGTTGCTATGCAGTTCTACAGCTGTAGTATGCCAGGAAACTTTTGCTCAAGTTTGTTTGCAAAGTTTATAAAAATCCAGTTTTTAGTTAAATCTCTCTTGACAAGTTGATTATAAAATTTATTTTAGTTGAATTAGAGCACTTGTTGTCTTACCTCCACCAAATGGATAGTTGAGGGCCTATTGATTGGTTCTTTTCCAGTAGTGTGCTGTGATTGTTTCCTTCTGAAGCCTTGTTGTAGGGTCCAGTTCAGTGTCCTTTTGTTTAGGTTCCAAAAGCTTTCCTTGTTTTCATAAGATTTTCTCCTAATTTCTTTTTAAAAAACGTTCTTTTTTTGAGTGAACTTGTGTTCACTAGCACATTTTTTGTTAATTTTGTGTTTTTATCTTTGGTTTACCTCATATTTGAAGCAAGAAACTCTAAAAGGTTCAGGAGCTCATGTTGTCCATGTCCTCTCTCTACGAAGTCTCTCTCTCTCTCATTCAGATCGTCAGATAAGCTCCAACAAACTGTTCCAATTATACACTTATTTTCACACAGCAATGAGAAGCATTATAAATGGACACGCGTGCGGTTGCTGTGCTGTATTAAAGCTTTAATCAGGATAAAACCGTATATTAAAAGCTAACAGAAGCAGTAGCACTTACAAATAGCAGCGTATTTAAAAGTATGAGACAACAACAACCAAACATACCATTAAGAGCCGTGCTTGCACAGGTTCTGCACGATCCTCTTCACTAATATCCTCTGGGTCTCAATCGGGCTCAAATTGATAAGCATTATAGACAGCGCCACAGCTAACCAATCTCAGCCCATCGCGTTTTCTGAAGGAGGAGCTTCATAAAACCAGGAAATAAATCGAGGCGTTTGTCAGAGAAGGGACAGAGAGGTGTGGAATAAAGGTAAATTATGTGAAAAATAATGCGTTTTTAAAAAAACAAGCATGAACACATGCTAGACTGCACCCCATAAACACAATCAAGCCTAGAAAAAAAACAGTCAACCACCCCTTTAATGTATAATCTGCTCTTCTAGATTCAATTATATGGGGTGATTATAACTTATGAATAATTTATATATTGGATTATAACTAATCAAGTATGTTCAACAGTGCTTACCTTTTTTTTTTACTTTACTGAAATTGTATTTACCATTGTTTTGCGGATCGATTGCTTCAGTCTGTTCCTGTCTGTTGTACTGCTGTACTGCTGAGAGGTTTGCGATTGTAGCTCCGCTTTTTATTTTATATTTACCTTACTTTCACTCTCTGTTGTTTAAAGTAATAATATATAACTTAATTCCCACCATATTTCTGGTATTATCTATCAAACTAATCTGATCGCTCGCTTTTAAAACAGCGAGTGCAGCGCGTTAGCATTCGCTAGCCGGATAGCTTGTCACTCGCGGTTCCATTCGCGTTGCTATTCGCGCCTATTATTGTTTTCTTTTTAATCGCTCCGTTTTCATTTCTCTCTCGCTCCGTTTTTCACGAGTTCATCAAACAACAGTGGTAAGTGGTAGGTGGTAAGTGGTAAGTTAAGTTGGTATCATTCATCAATCACGGTGAGTAATGGCTTCTTCTCCTGCTATTGTTATTTGCACAGTTTGCCACATGTATAGTTTATCTCTCTCTGTCAGCGATGAGGGATTCACATGTGATAAATGCAGGTAAATAGTTAGGCTGACAGAGAAGGTTTTAGAACTAGAGACACGCATCCAAACTTTAGTTGAGGACAATAAGAATGTGAGGGCTGTAGATACTGCTTTGGATGTGATTAGCTCAGGGACTCCTGTACATTGTTCGGTTCCGGTAACGTTAGCACCCCCGCAGCAGGGCAACTGGGGGTGACAGTGAGGCGGCCTAGTCGCGGGTCAAAACACTGCTCTTCCGTTCCGATCAGAACATAAACAGGTTCTCCCCACTCAGTGACGCACCCACTGAGAAACCTGGTGAAAGTGCTCTAGTTATTGGCGATTCTATTGTACGGAACGTGAAAATAGAGACACCAGCCACCATAGTCCATTGTTTACCTGGAGCCAGAGCGCCTGACATCTTGGCAAATTTAAAAGTGCTGGCTAATGCTAAACGTAAATTCAGTAAGATTGTTATCCACACCGGCGCTAATGATGTTCGACATCGCCAGTCGGAGATCACTAAAAATAATGTTAAAGAGGTGTGTGAACTTGCAAGTACGATGTCAGACACTGTAATATGCTCTGGCCCCCTCCCTGCTTACCGGGGTGATGAGATTCATAGCAGACTGTCATCACTCAATGGCTGGATGTCTAAGTGGTGCCCGCAGAATAGCATAGGTTTTATAGACAATTGGACGAGTTTTGGGGGCAGACCTGACCTGTTGAAAAGAGATGGTGTTCATCCCTCCTGGGGTGGTGCCGCTCTTCTCTCTAGAAATATGGCACATAGTCTTAGAGTTCATACTTGACTAACTGGGGCCCAGGTCAGGAAGCAGACAGACTGGCTAAACCGACCGTCTGCTAGCCGCCTCACGTCACAGAAGTCAGTTAATTCTCAGCACATAGAGACTCCTTCACCTAGATATCACACTATAGAGACTGTGTCTGTTCCCCGAACTAGAAAATACAGAAAACGTCCAAACCAATTTATGATAACCATTTAATTGATGTTCAACAAATAAAAAATGTTTACAACACACAGAAACAATTGATAAAACTTGGCTTACTGAATATCAGGTCCCTTTCTACAAAATCACTTTTTTGTAAATGATTTGATTAATTATCATAACCTAGATTTGATCTGTTTGACAGAAACATGGCTAAAACCAGATGAATACATTACTTTAAATGAGTCCACCCCCCAAGATTACAGCTATAAAAATGAGCCACGTCCAAAAGGCAAAGGGGGAGGTGTTGCTACAATTTATAGCAATATTCTCAGTATTTCTCAGAGGGCAGGATTTAAGTATAACTCATTTGAAGTTATGGTGCTGCGTATAACATTATCTAGAGAAACACGTGTTAGTGATAAATCCCCTGTGATGTTTGTATTGGCTAATGTATACAGGCCACCAGGGCACCATACAGACTTTATTAAAGAATTTGCTGATTTTCTATCTGAGTTAGTACTGGCTGCAGATAAAGTCTTAATTGTTGGCGATTTTAATATCCATGTCGATAATGAAAAAGATGCATTAGGATCAGCATTCATAGACATTCTGAACTCTATTGGGGTTAGACAACACGTTTCAGGACCTACTCATTGTCGAAATCATACTCTAGATTTAATACTGTCACATGGAATTGATGTTAGTGGTGTTGAAATTCTGCAGCAAAGCGATGATATCTCAGATCATTATCTAGTCTTGTGTAAACTCCATATAGCTAAAACTGTAAATTCTACTCCTTGTTACAAGTATGGTAGAACCATCACTTCTAGCACAAAAGATTGCTTTGTAAGTAATATTCCTGATTTATCTCAATTCCTCAGCATATCCAACAGCTCAGAACAGCTTGATGATGTAACAGAGACTATGGACTCTCTCTTTTCCAGCACTTTAGATACGGTGCTCCTTTACGCTTAAGGAAGATTAAGGAAAAGAGTCCAACACCGTGGTATAATGAGCACACTCGCACTCTAAAGAGAGCAGCCCGGAAAATGGAGCGCAGCAGGAGGAAAACAAAACTAGAGGTATTTCGTTTAGCTTGGCGGGAAAGTATCCTATCCTACAGAAAAGCATTAAAAACTGCTAGATCTGATTACTTTTCGTCTCTTCTAGAAGAAACAAACCATAACCCCCGGTATTTATTCTATAATGCATACTAAATTAACGAAAAATAAAGCATCAAAGGTGTTGGGCATTTCCCAAGAACACAGCAGTAATGATTTTATGAACTACTTTACTTCCAAGATCGATACTATCAGAGATAAAATTGTAACCATGCAGCCGTCAGCTACAGTATCGCATCAAATAGTGCACTATAGATCCCCGAGGAACAATTCCACTCATTCTCTACTATAGGAGAGGAAGAATTGTATATAAATTGTTAAATCATCTAAACCAACAACATGTATGTTAGACCCTATTCCATCTAAACCAATAAAAGAGCTGCTTCCAGAAGTCATAGATCCTCTTTTGGCTATTATTAATTCATCATTGTCATTAGGATATGTCCCCAAAACCTTCAAATTGGCTGTTATTAAGTCTCTCATTAAAAAACCACAACTTGACCCCAAAGATCTAGTTAATTACAGACCGATCTCAAATCTTCCTTTTCTGTCAAAGATACTAGAAAAGGTAGTATCCTCACAATTATATTCCTTCTTAGAGAAAAATGATATCTGTGAGGATTTCCAGTCAGGATTTAGACCGTATCATAGTACTGAGACTGCTCTCATTAGAGTTACAAATGATCTGCTTCTATCATCTGATCGTGGTTGTATCTCTTTATTAGTTCTACTGGATCTTAGCGCTGCGTTCGACACCATCGACCACAACATTCTTTTAAATAGACTAGAAAACTTTGTTGGCATTAGTGGAAGTGCCTTAGCATGGTTCAAATCGTACTTATCTGACCGCCATCAGTTCGTAGCAGTGAATGACGAGGTATCATATCGATCACAAGTGCAGTATGGAGTACCTCAAGGCTCAGTACTAGGGCCGTTACTTTTCACGCTTTACATGTTACCCTTGGGAGATATTATCAGGAGACATGGTGTTAGCTTTCACTGTTATGCTGATGATACTCAGCTCTATATTTCTTCACGGCCCGGTGAAACACACCAAATTGAGAAACTAACGGAATGCATAGTCGATATAAAAAACTGGATGACGAGTAATTTCCTACTGCTAAATTCTGAAAAAACAGAGGTGTTAATTATCGGACCTAAAAACCCCACATGTAATAACTTAGAACACTAACACTTGACGGCTGCTCTGTCAATTCTTCTTCTTCATCAGTCAGGAACCTAGGTGTGCTGTTTGATAGCAATCTTTCTTTTGAAAGCCATGTTTCTAGCATCTGTAAAACTAACTGCGTTCTTCCATCTCAAAAAATATCCAAACTGCGACCTATGCTCTCAACGTCAAATGCAGAAATATTAATTCATGCGTTTATGACCTCAAGGTTAGATTATTGTAATGCTTTACTGGGTGGTTGCTCTGCACGTTTAATAAACAAACTACAGTTAGTCCAAAATGCAGCAGCTAGAGTTCTTACTAGAACCAGGAAGTATGAGCACATTAGCCGGTTCTGTCAACACTGCACTGGCTCCCTACTAAACATCGTATAGATTTTAAAATCTTGTTAATGACTTATAAAGCCCTGAATGGTTTAGCTCCTCAGTACTTGAGTGAGCTCTTATCGCATTATAGTCCTCCACGGCCGCTGCGTTCTCAAAACTCTGGCCGTTTGATAATACCTAGAATATCAAAATCAACTGCGGGCGGCATATCGTTTTCCTTTTTAGCACCAAAACTCTGGAACAATCTACCAAACACTGTTCAGGAGGCAGACACACTCTGTCAGTTTAAATCTAGATTAAAGACCCATCTCTTTAACCTGGCGTACACATAACACACTACTACACTTCTATTATTCAAATCCGTTAAAGGATTGTTAGGCTGCATTAATTAGATCAACCGGAACCGGGAACACTTCCCATAACACACGATGTACTCATTACATCGTAAGAAGATTGGCATCTATGCTAATATTTGTTTCTTTCTTATTCTGTTTCTCAGTCCGTGTCCGGATCAGATGGTGGATCGGCGCCGGGAGATGATGTCTGCGGCCCTGATCGTCAGCGATGAGCCCCAGAGACATATCCCCAGTGAAGACCTCGACTAAAATACAATAAAACTAAAAATAAAACAAATAATTAAAAATATAATAATAAAATACCTAACTACATAATACTATTATTGTTAGAAATTGCAACATATAAAAATAGAAATATAATACATTTATACATTTTAAAATTTACATTAAAACAATAAGTAAACAATGAATAAACAATAATATCCTGGCCAGAGGAGAACTGGCCCCCCGACTGAGCCTGGTTTTCTCCCGAGGTTTTTTTCTCCATTCTGTCTCAGAGGGAGTTTTGGTTCCTTGCCGCTGTCGCCTCTGGCTTGCTCAGTTGGGGACACTTAATTTCTAGCGATTATCGTCAATTTGATTTCACAGATACTATTTAAACTAAACTTAGCTAGAAATGACATCTCCGAATTCAATAATGAAATGCCCTTAACTGAAAATGGAGTGTTTAATCTTATTATTATACATTACTGACACTCTATCCTCCAACTGATACTGTTAAGTGCATGACACAATCTGTATTGTTAAAAGGCTATAAAAAAAAGGTGACTTGACTTGACTTGACATTGTGACATAATGGAAGAGTATAAAATTTGAAATTGAGTATCATTTTACAGTTTTGTGTCTGGGTAAGAAAAAAAATATGGGGAGACAAGCATTATTATAATTTAATTATGTTGGGATTTCGATCCATCTAATGATACTGGGTTTCTTAGCATTTAATGCTAGCAAGTGGGAAGAGCTTTTACACTGTGGAAGGGAATGCATGATATTGCATGTTAGGTAGCTAGCTAGTACAATACAATCGAAAATGTAT